>PVKE010013267.1:0-36847 GCA_004027555.1 Craseonycteris thonglongyai | reverse complement strand
TTTAATGGGGTGACATTGGTTGGTAACAATCAGACAGTTTCCCAATGGACAACTCCACATCACATCACCCATGCATCGCATTATGTGCCCAGCTCCCAGAATCAGGTCCCCCTCCAACCCGATATATCTGGTGCCCACTCCCCCCTCCCCACACAACTCTCCCTCCCCCCTCCCCCCTCCTCCCTCCTCTCCAGGTAAAGACCAAACCATTGAGTGTGTCCATAATGCTGGTGCCCTCTCCCACCTCCCCTCCCTCTCTCCCTTCCCCCTCCTCCCCTTCCCTCAGGCAATCACCAAGTTATTGGGTGCGTCCATAGGTCTCTGTGTCTTTGTAACTTTCCGTTTTATATTCCAACTATAAGTGAGTTCATATTTTTCAGGATAGAAATTTTTGATGAGTAAGTGCTGAGACATGGTTATCCATATGGAAAAAGATAATAAGGAATAAACATGAAGAGCAAAATGTTAACATTGTGGGGGAGGGGAGCAGTAACTTTATGACCTAAAACTAAAGAATTCTTAAGGCAAAGAGAAGAAACCATAAAAGAAAGATTGATTGATCAGTGCACTGCATCCAAACTTTAAATTTCTATTTCATAAAAGAATAAAAAACAAACCACAGACTAAGAGAAGATATTAATGCACTCCTTTTAGGCAAGTTGAAATAAAGGAAACAACATGGATTTCTGAATCCAACAGACTTAGGTTCAAATTCTATCTATTAGACCTAATGTGGACTAATTAAAATACTTCTAAAATCTCAATTTCAGTGTATGCAAAATAAGATATAAATACCATGCCTTGGGAAAGACGGGATGGCTCAGTGGATTAAGTGCTCACTTTGCAGCACCGGGGACCGGGGATCGAATCCTGGCCCTGGCCCGTGCGGAACCATATGCTGAACTGGGAGCTCCCCCAGTTTAGTTCTCTCTCTGTCTCTGTATCTCTCTCTCTGTCAAAAATAAAAATAAATTAATTTAAAAAAATTAAAAAAAAAATACCATGCCTTTAAGGACTTTGTGAGGATTAGAGAAAATGTGTATAAAGCATACAATGAGTGATAATAGGAATTGCATCAGTGAAACATTGTTATGAGTAATTGTAATTTACAGTACTTACAAGCAACAACTGAACTAGAGTTTTACTAAAAGCTACCTTAAACTAACTGGAAATGTTTAGGGCTACAAGCAAATCAAAGGAACAACAAAGTACTGTTTAAAACAAGCTTGCCCAATGTACAGCATGCCACCCAGGATGGCTGTCAATGCAGCCCAACGCAAATTCATAGTTTGTTAAAACAGATTTGTGTGTGTGTGTGTGTGTGCGCGTGCGCACGCGTTTGTTTAAGTTCATCAACTGTGGTTGGTGTTTAGTGTATTTTAGGTGTGACTCAAGACAATTCTTCCAATGTGACCCAGGAGAGCCAAAAGGTTACAGACCCCTGGTTTAAAACTTAAAATCTTGAAATAAACTATATTGATCCTCATGGAATCATTTTATGCAAAGGATCAAGTGTTTTAAGTAGGCACTTTTGATTGTAAGACTGGTGATCACTTAAATAACTAAAGCACAAAAGGTGGAATTAGTATAATAAGGATTATTAATACCTGTAAAATGGAACTGGAATTCTTTTACTTTTTTCTTCTTAGTTTCTGTTATTTTACAGGCTTGGTCTTCATGAACCATATTGTAAATGATTATCTTTTCACCTCTTTGTTCCCATCATTAACATTCTTATTGTCTGTGGTGTTTTTTTTTGTTGTTGTTGCTTTTTTAAGTTTTTATGATTATACTCTATTTCTTTTTTCCTTTAAGGGAATGGATATATCATTAGGCTTAGTTGAAAAAAATTCTTTTTTCTAAAAAGGGCAGTCTACTCCCCTTTCTGAAAGGCAACTAACTTTAAATTCTTTACTTGTTTCTTTTGGTGTTTTTGCTCATATTTCTAAATAGTGGGCTTATATAACTTTTTTTTTAACTTTAAAAATATGTATTATCTTTTGATTTTTGACTTTTTAAAATTTATCTCTCTCACTTCTATACTCAGAACACTTTCCTTGTTCCATATTTTGGCTATAGTATCCTTATTAAATCAGTATTCAATGTATACAATATTATCATTGTGCAAATATTAACAGCTGAACCAATATTATTCTGAAAATATTAACAACTGAAACAGCATTATCATTCTGCAAATATTAACAGCTTAACAATGATTACATTTACTTTCTTGTTTGGGTTTTTTATTTCAAAGGAGGTAACTTCTTTGTATCTTCCTTTTCTATGTACCTTTGATTAATTCACCACAAATTCTCCCACAGAAGTGTAAAACTCTTTTAGTATGTTTAAACAGTCTGATAATCTGTCACATTTCTTTCTTCCTTGAACATTTTCCTTGGAACCATTCATTTTGCTGTTGTATTCCTAACTGATTGTTCTTAGACTTGCTGCATAGTTACCAAAGAAATTTTGGGAATTTCTTTTTTGTCTCATGTGTCTGTTTCCGCATATCCTAGATTCCTTGCTTCTCTCCTTTTGGATTTACTCCATTCTAATGGAGCACACCTTCCAGTGACTTTCTAAGAAAGGGTGCTTGGAAGGTGAATTTTGTGAGGCCCTGCACATTTGAGATTATCTTTATGCTAATCTCATACTTGATTGATAGTTTAGCTGGGTGGCAAGTTTTAGGTTGAAAACTTTCATCCTTCAGAATTTTGAATATTTTGCCATTGTGTTCTAACTTTCATTGTTGTGGTTGAGAAATCTGATGTTTTTTATTTTTTTTGCTATTATAGTTATAAATATTAATTTTTTGGCCTCTTAAGTACTCCTTTTATTATCCTGTTTCTGTTCTTGTTTCATGGGTGCAATACTGTAATATCTCTGTGAAGTTATTTTTTCTTTGCTTTACATTGTTTTTTGTTTCCTCTGAGTTTGTTTGCGGTATTTTTTAAAAATATCTAGATGGCTTGACTGTCTATATTTGAGTAAGGTCATTTATCTGAAGGTATTTTTTTAGAGGATTGATCAATTTTCCCAGAATTCTGCAGTCTTATTCTTTGGTGACTAACAGTGTTTTTGTTTTTATAGCTGAGTTTGGGGTTGGGAATAGAATAGTGGGATGGCATTAGTGGAAGAGTTCATAGTTCAACCTGTAGACTTTAACTTAATCTTTTTTGTTATGGAACCTTATACCGGTACTTTTCTTCAGCATGCCTTGTACTCCAGAATCCACTGGCTCTCTAGGTCAGTCTTTGCAGATTAAGCCTTCAGTCTTATACCATTTCGAGGGAAAGGTCTAATTATTCATATAAAGATTTTTAACCAATCTTCCAATTTTCAGAAGTATTCCTACTGTCTTTTTCAGAGAGTAGCTATTGATTTCAACTCTCTGTAAGTCTTTAGATGAGTAGGGGAGTTTTCCTGCTGCTTCTTGTGTTCTCCCCTCACCACTACCACCACCACCCAGCCATTTTGTATTTCAGTATTTTCTTGTGTGCTAATCCATGTGTTTTTATAAGTCTGAAAACTTTATAATTTTTTCTTCACGTTCCCCTTGCCTCTGAGTATAAATGACTTTGGGAGGAAAAATTGCCTTGATTTTATTTTAATGGATTTTAAGGATACAGATGTGTTCATTCTCCCTTATTTAACCAGAAACCATCGTTATGTTCACGTTTTTATTAGGGGAAATCTGGCCCATGTATGCTTTAAACCCTGAACCATTTCACAGGTGATTGACTGATCACCTGTAATTAAGGTAGGGAAATTGTCAGTGTGTGTGTGTGTGTGTGTGTGTGTGTGTGTGTGTGTGTGTGTGTGTGTGTGTGTGTGTGTGTGTGGTGTGTTTACAAATCCTTGAATTTAAAGCACTTTCATTTGGCTTACATTCAATGTGTTAGAGAGTATTTATGCTACATGTGTTATTGCATCCTAGATGTGTAAAAAAACAGAGAACAGGGTGTGAAATAAATTCTGGGTGTTGAGTATGTATAATCTTATACATACAGTGGAGACTGAAATACAGAGCTAGAATGTTCCGGAGTAAAAAAAAAAAGCATAAACCACTTATAAAATGAATTGTCTAGTGTTGCCTATAATGCTGGGGCTTATGAGAGCAATAAGTAACATTTCTTTCCCTTTTTCACTTTGGACCTAGTTGAGAAACAGACATATAAAATTTCAGCTTCATTACTAATAAAAATGGTTTTGGAATGTAAGATACAGACATATAGCCTCAACATACTTTTGATATTTAACCCCTGAATTAGACAAACAACCTCACTACTGGCTGGTCACTGACAGAGCAGGTCTCCCATATAGGAGAAGAAGCACAGGGGCAGACCTGTGCTTACCATGTAAGAGAGGGCTGACTAGAATGCAGCCTCTCCAAAGGAAGGAAGAACCAGAATGCAGCCCTCCAAAGGAAGGAAAAACCATGAGAGATTATGCACTTGAAGGTATTGAGCTGATTAGGTTCTCCCAAGTTCACCAATCAGTTCAAGTCACTCCTTCCTTGGCTGTAGAGTGAAGGGGTGGAGAGAAGCTGAGAGCATTCTTATACTTTTCCCTCATGGAGATTTCAGTGGAAATGTGGGGAACAGGTTTTCCCATAACATACAACATGTAATAGGCATACTATTAAATAGTAATATTAATTCATATTCATAATAATAGTATGAAGTAAGGCAGTAACTGGCCCATCATTATGTGCCACATTGAATTGCATGCCACTCATTTTGTACCATGGTTGGTAAATGCCTTTTAACCTGAAAATTTCTTGACATTTTTGGGCTCGGGAATTTTGTTATATTTTTCTTTTCCTGGTGTCTGTGTTTTCATTCTTTTAGGTAGCTATGCCTATTAGTTATATGAATATATCCAAGTAAAAGGCTTTAGGACTTAGAAAGGTACTTTTAACTAGAAGTAATAATTGCTTTACCAGTTAATTTAAGACCAGTTCTATTTTATATATTCTCTAAGCTGTAACCAGTCAACTTATAAATGCCTTATATATTCAAACAGCAGATTATACTCACACCCCTGCCTACACAGAAGCAGTTGCTCTCCTTGCCAGAAAGCAACCAAATTTCCCTGAACAGTGGTAGCCACACTGTGGTTATTGCAGGGAATTTTCTAATCTATTTTCCTTCTCACTTCTTTTTTCCTTAACATAGTGATCATATACACTCTCTAGTTTCCTCTTTTTTCTTTTTATTATGTACTGCTCAGTTAACTTCACCATAGGGAGTCTTTTACACACACACACACACCCTCACCCTTATTAATCTTAACCTTATTCGCATCTTGACTATTGATCAATTACATCAAGAAATTTTCAACCTCCTGCCTGTCTCCTCCTCCTCTTTCGGGGGTGTAGAGAATAGGGATTGTTTTACTTGTTTTGTTTGGTTGACTGTCTTGTGAAAAACTAACTCAGCGTTTGTAAGATTTTTTTTTTTATATTTAAGAAATGCTATTTTTATTCAACAGCCTTTAGTACTTTATTCATTGTGCAGAGAGTATATCTGTAAGATTGAAGTAATCACTGCCTTTAAAGAATTTGTCATTTTTGTCTTGTAGAGAAGATCATTAGTATAATCTGAGGTAAAGAGAGATACAGATGAAAGAGTATGGATGTTCAGATGCAGCAGAATACCTCAGTCTATAATGCTATTCTTGTATAGTTTTTGAATGAAATGGGAGCATCAGAAAACGTAAAAGTGCTGCTACAAGTCTTTGTCCTGGTTTTGATTTAACATACTGTAAGACCACCTGTCAATTCTAAATTATTCCCACCTCTTCTTTCCTCTTCTCTGTCTCAGATGCTGGGGCACTAGCTTTTGTAAGAAAAGAGTAAGAACACAGAACATATATAGGAGGTAAAGGAACAAGAGGTGAATAAGATTAGATAGGTGTGTAAAAAGATGGTCATGCAAAATTTGCATTATAAAACCTTGCCCTTGAACTTTTCAAAACTTGTGTTTAACTTAGAAATGTGTATTGGCTTAATTCTACTTAACACTTTTTAAAACCTGTCATCCTCTAAAATGTCTTCTGGTTGTGTCAGATACCTGATTTTATTCTTTGTTAGTCTGTGGACTGATGGCACATCATTGGCTGTTACTGTGTGAATTTACAAATACAGTATAACTGTAGAAAGAAGAGTAATTTTTAGTGCTCTACACGTTTATGGGGTCCACAACATCTGTCATTGCATTTGATACAGATTGGTTTGACTTTTTAAAAGCATACTTTTGAATTACTGACAATCATATAACAAAAATAGAATTTCAGGATAAGGAAGAAAATTTTATTTTCAGGAATGTTTTAAATGAATCATACTTATAAAATAATCTGCCATTAGTCCACTAATATATAACTTCTCTGATTTATTAACTTTATTGTGTACTATGTGATAACAGGTTAAATACAATAAAATCTTTACAAATTTAGTGTGCATAAAGCACTTCGAACGCATAGGTCCATATGAAGTGCTTTATGAGGTCATAAGTGTTAACAAACATTTTTGTTGTTGTATAATGGTACAGTTTTTATTAAACAATTAACCACAGTTCAGATTTTTGAGATATGGTCATTTGTTTTATAATCGGTTATTTTTGCCTTTATTTTATGTCCATCAGTACTATCTGTAGTGGGGAACTGATTTTACTAAAGTTATATAAATGTACATATCTGTTCCTCTCTTTAAAAGTGTCGTGCTGCATCTGAGAATGCCAAGACATTTCAAGCAGAGTGAACATGGGATATTCATTTATACATTGATATGTAGGCAGTCTATAAATAACCAATACATTGGTGATCGGTATCTGTGTCATTGCTTGGCTTAAAATTTTTTTTTTAATTTTAAATTTATTGGGGTGACATTTGTTGATAACAATTACATTGTTTTGAGGTATACAATTCTACATTACATTGTCTGTACATTGCATTATGTGCTCACCACCCATAATCAGCTCTCTGTCCATCACCATATATTTGATGTCCCCTCCCTACTGCCCCCTACCCCCAGCTCTCCCACCCACCTCCCCCCTTTCCCTCAGGTAACCACTAAACTATTGACTGTGTCCATGAGTCTTTGTTTCTTTGTTACTTTCAGTTTTATATTCCACCTATAAGTGAGGTCATATGTTTCTTGATTCTTTCAAGTTTGACTTATTTCACTTAGTAAGATGTTTTCAAGGTCTTGATGTCACAAATTGCTATATTTCATCTTTTCTTATTGCTGAGTAGTATTCCATTGTATAAATGTACTACAACTTTTTAATCCAGTCATCTATCAGAGGACACTTTGCTTGTTTCCATGACTTGGCCACCATGAACAGTGTGCTGCGATGAACATTGGGGTACATATATCTTTGCGGATAAAGGTTTTCAGGTTTTTTGGGTAGATACCCAGAAGAGATGTTGCTGAGTCATATGGCAATTCCATTCCTAGTTTTTTGAGAAATCTCCATACTGACTTCCATAGTGGTTGTACCAACTTACATTCCCCTCACCAGTGTATGAGTGTTCCTTTTACTCTCCAGCCTCTTCAGCACTTGTTAGTCCTTGTCTTGTTGATTATAGCCATTCTAACATGTGTGAGGTGGTATCTCATTGTGGTTTTAATTTGCATCTCCCTAATTGCTAGTGATGTTGAGTATTTTTCTATGTGTTTGTTGATTTGTATGTCTTAATGAGAGAAGTGGCTTTTTAGGTTTTCTGCCCATTTTTTAATTGGATCATTTGTTTTTTGTTGTTGAGTTGTATGAGTTCTTTATATATTGTAGATATTAGCCCCTTATCAGAGGCATTGTTTGCAAATATATTCTCCCATTTGGTTTCCTTTTTACTTTGTTGATGGTGTCCTTTGCTATGTAGAAGCTTTTTAATTTAATACAGTCCCATTTATTTGTTTTTGCTTTTACTTCCCTTGCCTTAGGGGTCAAGTTCATAAAGTGCTCTCTGAGCCCAAGGTCTATAAGTTTAGTATCAATGCTTTTTTCTATGCACCTTATTATTTTGGGTCTTATGTGGAGTTTATTAGTCCACTTTGGCTTGGCCTAAATCTTGACATGTGATTTCAGCACATATTTTGTGGCACTTTAGTTTTACTCCCTTTATAGTTTAAAAATTAATACCCATACATGCTTAAAATCTTAAAATCCTTTATTTTTAGTTCTTAAAATGATATATATTTAAAATAAGAGGAACAATACAAAAGAATCAAAGAGCTATTTTAAATTCTCTCCACTGTCCTTGAACTCCTACTTTATATTCCACTACCAGAAGTGGAGAACTATTACCAGTTTCTTATATATCCTTTCAGAAATATTCTGTGCATTTATATAGAGTATGTGAAAATATATACTCCTTACCCTTCTTAAAACATAGGTTAGTGCACTACATACACTATTCTATACCTTAGCTTTTTTCATTTAATGTTCATGAAGATCGGTTTAATTTCATATCAGTATACATACATCACTTATTCTTTCTCAGAGCTTCAGTCCATTCCATGTATGTACAAACCATTATTTATTTCTCTAATCCACTGCTTGTTTTATATTTTTTGCTTCTTTTGATGTCGATCTGATATTCTTTGTATATCTCTTTTTGTGTCTAAGTATCTTTCGGATAAATCCCTAGAACTAGGAACTGAATACTAAATACCAGTTTATAATTTCCTTCCCCTTTCCCCACTCATCCCAAAATACTGTATTATCAAGTTTTAGATTTTTGTCTATATGATGAGTAAAACATATCTCATTCGTGTATTTGCATTTATTTAGTCAGCTTTATGGTTTTTGAGCTTGTACCATACCCATACAACATTTTCCCCATGCTTTTTCTTCTAGTAGTTTTGTTTGTTTGTTTGTTTGTTTGTTTGTTTTTGACAGAGAGAGAGAGAGAGGGGGCTATACAGAGATAGAGAGAGAACTGAACTGGGGGAATTCCAGCCAGTTCAGCACATGGGTCCGCACGGGCTGGGGCTGGAATTCGATCCTTGGTCCCCAGCGCTGCAAAGTGAGCGCTTAACCCACTGAGCCATCCCGGCTTCCCCAATTTTTTGTTTTATTTTTTTACTATAAAATTTTGTTTAGTATATCATTTATTGGTATTAGCAATGAGGTATAAAAGGTTTTTTTTAAAGATGGTCTGTCATTCTGTCATGCTAGCACCTCCCCTTTTTAAAAACAATCTCTTTTATCAGTGATTTGAAATGTCATTCACAATTACGTATTTTCTACTTGAGATTATTTCCAGATTTTTAATTTTGTTCCATAGCTTCTCATTATACTACCAAACTATCATGTTGATAAATATATATCATCCTTTTTTATAATTGCTACTTTATATTTTAGAATATATTTGTGATCCTTTATTTTTAAAATGAATTAATTTCTGTTACTGCTTTTACTATTCCATTAAACCTTAAAATCATTTTTTCTTTTTCTGTGTCATTAGTCTCTGAAACCAAATTTTAGATGTCCACTCATGAACTCCTCCTTGGTCACTGCGTTATAATTTAGGAATATTCTTTGGTCAACTATAAACACTAACTATATTTTCTCCTCAGTTTGAAGAATTTTTCTTTTCTTTTCTAGCCTTTAATCTAGACAACGAGCAACCAGATTATGATATGGATTCAGAAGATGAGACCTTATTAAATAGACTTAATAGAAAGATGGAAATTAAGCCTTTGCAATTTGAAATTATGATTGACAGACTTGAAAAAGCCAGTTCTAATCAGGTACTGTACATTATAAAAATGTCTCTTGTCTGACAATCCAATTAGCAGCTTTATTTTACATTTTCATTAGAGCTGAGTATGTTGTATTTTACCTTTTTTTTTTTAACTTCTTTTCCTGACATCCTAGAATGTCTGTTTACAATATTCCTTGACTGAATGCTTAGGCATAATTTCTTTGAATAGTAGTATCAAGAGTACTGTTCTTTTTCCTTGTTTGGATATATTAGTAAAAATAATACTAGTTACAATATTATATCTTCTTGATCCTTTTCATAGGGCTGTCTTTTTGATGCTTCGGTAACTAAATTTGCTTGGTTGGGTCTCTAAGGCAGACATCTCATACCAAATCTTGCTCAGTTCAGATTTATATTAAGGTACTCTTATTTTAAATGTATTTTAAGTTTTACTTATTTGTATATTATTTAAAATTTTAAGCAAAGGAGAAATTATTCATTCACAAAATAATTTTCTTTAGTTATATGTGATATAGAGAATTTAAAACAGTGTTCTCTTTCTAGAAAGCAATTAGGCAGTTTATGTCAGAAACCTTAAGATGTTTATACTTTTTGATTTAATCATCCTACCTCTAGGAGTCATTCTCAAGAAAAAGAGTTAGTGAAAATACCAAAGATGTTTGAACAGTTGTTCAGAATAGCTTATAAGTTACCTATATGGTGGAATATCAGACAGCCATTCAAAATCATTATTTTGAATGACATCTAATGCCACCAGAAATTACTCATTTTACTATATTAGATTTCAGAAACAGTATAGAATTGTTTAAATGGGAAGCTGAGATTTGTTTACAGCATTTACATTTATACTTGTGCATAGAATAAAAAAGCAGAGTCCAACAAAATGCCAACACTGGTTGTATTTAAGTGATGAAATTATTGTTGATTTTTATGTTTTTTATTTTTCTGTTTTCCAAATTTACTGTAATGACTATATATTAACATTGTAATTTGATTTTTAAAATAAACTTAAAAAAATAATTGTTGGTGTACCTCTTTAAAGACCACGTTAAGTTACTCAGGCTCTTAGGTGTACTTAAGCTGACTCCACTGAGACATTAAGTAAACTGAAGAGTGGCCACTTATAATTTTAATGCACTAAATGTAATTGTTACGTGGACTAGAATACTTGAGTTGACACAGTGTATTCTCTCCCTGTGGTCAGACTATTTTGGCAGCCAAATTATATAAGAAACCAACTAATTAGTATTAGTAATCACCATCATAGGACTGGAAGTCCAAATGATCATTGCATTTGTTCCATGAAGTTATACCAGTACAAGTCAGATCATATCAGAAATTTATTTGGTGGGTCATGCCTTCTTCAGATGACCACACAACCTATAAATCAATTAATATGTTGATCTTATTTGAATGAGAGAATTTTTTCCTTCATTTTCCAAGTTGTAGAGAAACATTTCTTGGGAAATATCTCAGCTTATTTTGAAACGAATCTTAATTTCTAAAGTGATAAAAGTGAAGATTGGGATAACATCACTTCAGGGAGGCTTTCCAGCCCTGAAACTCCGTAATCTTTTTCCAGAGTTCATTATAAATGGATGTGTGTAACTTCTAATTCTAATCCATCCTGCTAAAGTTGATTGGCCTTTCTGATCTTCATAAGGGAGGAAACAGATTTGACCAGATTTTTACAAACCTTGGTTTGAGATATGTCACCATTATACTGGCTGCATTGATAATGAAGAAGTAGATCCTTGAGATACCAGTATCAGAGCTCCCAGAGGAACCATACTAGGGCCACTGTCCCAGATGTAACAGTGTCATTAGTAGTGTTCTATAGTACCATAACCAGCTTGCATAGAGGAATTGCTTTTATATGTAATTAGTACTAGAAATTCAAAATTTCATAGCGTTAATACTTCTGGAAATAACGCAGTCTGTCCTTTTACAGTTTCAAAAGGCATTTTATATTTAGTTGCTATATACTAGAGCATATTCATCTTTTATTTTGGATGGAGTTTAAAAAGAAGCTTGTATCTTCTAGTTTCTGTTGATAAGCAAAACACGTAAGCTAGGAAACAATTGAAAATCAGTAGATCCTCAAATGTGTAGAATATCAGAATTTTGAAGGACTCCAATGATCTGTTAGTCCAAAACTTACCTGAGGAATAAATATATTGTAGTCTTCCCAACTATCATTTATCGAGGCTTCTTAAATATTTTAAGTGATAGTACGCAACTACCTCTCAGGGTAAAATATAAATTTTTTGGTACATCTCCTTATTAGTAAAGCCTTTGTTAAATTGAATTGCCATGTGTGCTGCCATCATGATATCTGATCATAATTGTTAGATTGATCACATTTTTCTCTATAGCTATAGTTTAACTTTGATTTCTCTTTTTTCAAACATTCCAGTCGATGACATGTTGTAATTTTCATTTAGCTTGTAACACTTCAAGAAGCAAAACTGCTGCTAAACGAAGATGATTACCTTATTAAAGCAGTATATGACTACTGGGTGAGAAAACGTAAAAACTGCAGGGGTCCATCCCTCATTCCTCAGATAAAACAAGAGAAAAGAGATGGCTCTACTAACAATGACCCTTATGTTGCCTTTCGGAGGAGAACAGAGAAAATGCAAACTCGAAAGGTAATGTACAAATTAGATTTAATTGAATGTACCTTAATAGTTTTTAAGACCAATTTTTTTTTTTTTTGCTGCCAATAACTTGAATGATTTTTAATATTTTGACAATAAAGGGTATCTAATAACGTTGGTAAACTATGTTCGAAATCCTGCTCTTCAGTAGCTTCTATTGGCCACTGATACACAATATTTAATCTCATTCATGTTCTTTTTAAATCTATGGATTCTACCATTTTAGACTTGTCGTTGAAGTGATAATGAGAACTTGTGTGTTTTTATGTACCTTAGAAGTTTTGATTTCTTCAGTACACTATGCATTCTATGCATATCCTCTGTTTGGGAAGCTTAAGACCTTACATTTCCTTTGAAATCATATTCTAATGGACTTTACTGCCTCCAGCTACTATGGGGTCATGGGAAATAGGGAAAGGTTCATTTTCACGCCTGTTCTTCCAGCAGTAAAAAGTAACACAGTGGAATCTTTTTCTCCTTTTCTGAGTTGTCAGTTTTGTCAGATTTCAAATTGATGAATTTGTTCTTATCTGGCTTTCAGAAGCAATGTGAGCCAGAATTTTAAGTAAAAGAAACAGGGTCTTATGCTGTGGAATGATATGGTATAGAGAAAAGCATTATTTCAGAGGTATATTCACTGCCTTGCATTTCTCATAATTAACAGTTAACACTATACATAGAACACATCCTCTAACATTGCATAGTATTAGGAACATAAATGTAAAAGCATGAGGAATTATAATGGGAGGCAAAGCATTTTCTGTGGATTCCTGTTTCTAACATTGAAAGCTTGTCCTTGTCAGCTGTTAATGTAACAACTGGGAAGCATAACAGCTGCCAGGGACAGTATATTTTAGGAGAAACTCTCCTACTGGTGAAGAACCAAAGTTTATATAACTCTTTCTTGGATTTCCCAAATATACAATAGATGACATTTCCTAACCAACTCTAAGTGTTCAATTTGGTATTTTAGTTCTTAGCTATGAAAATCTAAGCTATTTTGTGAGGGTTTAGCACCTTACCTAGAAAAGACTAAAATGACATAAGTTTGTAAATACGCTAAAACATTATAAATGTCGACTATTGAACATTAGGAAGGAAGGGTTTATCTGAACCATTGAAAGATCTGAACTATCATTACTTTTTAAAAGAATTGTAATTGAATCAGATATATTGCAAAACAGACTTTTGCAGTATTTTGAAAGTAAAGTATTATTAGTCAGCTTTTTAGTGAATGGGTATGAAGTACTTCTAATTCTCAGTTTTCTGAATAGAAACAGTATTCTAAATGTTTAAGTGTGTTTTATTCTTTAAAAGGTTAAATCACTATTGTCTAATCATTGCATATTGAATATTTCTAGTAATGGGTTCCTGAGTTTAGTTGCTTCAGCATTATGTAATAACTAGCCCATTTTTTTCCTGACTGATTCCTACCTTTTCTCTTGTCTGTTGTTTTCATCTTTCTCTGCAAAGTGGAACTTTTTTTTTTCATAAGTCTTTTTTTGGTCTCTGTTTTCAATTGTGTGATCAACGACTATTCTTCTTCATGCATGGTCTTGATGGTTAGAAATGTTTATGTGTTTCAAAATGAGATAATTGGGGAAACAGTCAACAATGAACACTCCCTAGGTGTTTAGTAAGTGGGCAAGCACTGGGATGTGTAAAAATGAATACAGCTAACAAAGGTCCTTTGCTTCCTTTTCTATGTCCACAAAATCAAAAAAAATTGTATAGATGATGCAAAGTCTAAAGTAAAGCACTTCTGAAATATTTGCTTGGTAGTCTAGAACTTAATTTTAATTCACTAAACTAATTTGGGATTGCTGAAGTACGTTAGACCAATCTTAAATGAGATAGTCTTAAGGCACCAGCATATCTGAATGCAGTTATTGGGAAGTCTTGATTCAGTATATATGTTTAATCTGTTTAACCCTATAAATACAACTGCTGGCATCTGTACTTCCTCTGTATGGCTTAGAAGAAGCAAGTTAGACAGAAGAAACTCTCAGGGTAGGGTTCTCATTCTGGTTGCACATAACGATCATCTATAAATTATCTTTGGTTATAAAAAGATCTATAGTTAATATTAAAGTGCAGTAGTTTGAGAACCATTTTCCTAGAGATTTGGCAGTAGGTCAGAACTATAATATGTAGCTGGAATAGGAAAGGAATTGCTCTCAAGCAGAGACAGTTGTGAGGAAGGGTATCAAAGGGAATAAGTTGGTTTGTATACAGGGAGTAGGCCCATTTGAAAAGCATGGAAAAAATGTAAGTATGAACTCATGGATATTAATATTGATATAGCTAGAATGAGATATAGATGTGTGTATGTACATACACATATGTATTACAAACATATTTCCTAGCTCTGTTCAATGAGAGGGTCTAGAAGCAGTGACACTCAGTTACAGTGGGCATGCTTAGCATGTACATTTGATTTTTAAAATACCATTTTCCATTAAAAGGAACTTAGGCCTCCTTAGAAAAAATGCTTGATTCCAGGTGTGGTGCTGGGAAAATGTAAAGATAAGTTTGAAACATTCTGCTATACCAGAAAATAAGAGTGTGATTGAAGACTGAAGAATGTGGAGAAGCCGGGATGGCTAGCAGGTCAAGCACTTGATTTGCAGCCCTGGGGTCTGAGGATCGAATCCTGGCCCCGGCCTGCGTGGACCCATATGCTGAACTGGGATGTGTCCCCAGTTTGTTTCTCGCCAGGGCAAGCTTCCCATGTGGGAGGCCCCTGTTCGGCCCTCAGCTCGTGGGGGCGTGCCTCCCATGCAAAAGGCCCCAGCCTGGTTCCCACCCTGCATGGCCCATGCCCACCAGTGTGTAACAAAACCATGTTGAAAACTGATGATGTACAACTATGAAGACTGCTCTTGGCCCTCCCCGTTCTCTCTGTCTCTGTTTCTCTCTCAAAACAATAAAAAAAAGGTCGGAGAATGTCTGAGCCATGTCAGAAGGCCTCAGGAGCCAGCTTGAAGGGGGACTGCACTAAGCAGACATGGGAAAGTTTGAGTGTCAAAAAAAGTAATGGATAACCCATAGAATCTAAATAACCCATGAGTCTGTACTGATATAAATGCATGGATGGGTAGATAGATGAATAAATGGATGATTGATAAGAGAGAAAGGTACACATTTCCTTATAATTAGTAGATATACAACTTATAAATGTCACTGGAATGATAGAATTTGAAACTCACTATTTGGCAACCACCATGGTGATGATAATTGCTTCAGGCAAAAGTTAGAACCAATGGATACTAAATTAGTTGGGGTGAAATTTGATGAAAAACAAAGTACAGAGTCCTACACCATACTTCTAAATTAAAGGAAAAATAGTAATTTGACTTACAGAAACCTGGCAGATATCATCTTAAGTGATCAAAGTTAACATCAGCAGTAATGGGACAAATAAGTATTATTTAACTTAGGATGAAAGAAGGATGTAATATTATTTCTGTGATAGTTCTACTAAAAATATATAACTAGAATTTAATAATGGGAGAAACATCAAGGAAATTGAAATTGAGGAACATTTTGTAAAAATAAATGCCCTCTACTCTTCAAAAATGTCAAGACCATGATCACCATAGAAAGACAGAGGAAGTGTTCCAAATTATAGGAGATTAAAGAGACATAACAACTAAATGCAGTCTTAATCCTTAATCTCATCCTAGAGTAGAAAAAATAATTTATTGCTGTTAATGAATTTTAATAATAAAAGTTACTGTGGTCCCACTAATGTTCTTACAGCAAGCTTGTCTAACCAGTGGCTAGTTTGGCTGTATGTGGCCCAACACAAATTCATAAACTTTTTAAAACATTATGAGATATTTTTCTGATTTTTTTTAGCTCATCAGCTGTCATAGGTCTTTGTATTTTATCTGTGGCAAGACAATTCTTCCAATGTGGCTCAGAGAAGCCAAAAAATTGGACACCCCTGCTTTATAGCAACACATATAATTTTTATATTTTTTTATATATTTATATAATTGTGCTGTAAAGGACATTAGTGGGACAGTTGGTGAAATGTGAATTAATTTTCTAAATTAGATAGAATTATATCAGTGTTAATTTCCTAATTTCAATAATTGTACTGTGGTTTTATCTAAGAGAATATCACTGATTTCAGGTGATACAGATGGAAGTGTATAGGGATAAAGGGGCATTATATCTTAACTTTTTCTCAAAAATCTTTAGAGTACTACTGCTAATAATTTATATATGTGTGTATATATTTGTACATATGTGTATGTGTGTCTTAGTCCATTTGGGTTGCTGTAACAAAAATACCATAGACTAATATGGTATTTTATGCCAGGATGACTTAAACAACAAACATTTATTTCTCACAGTCTGGTGGCTGGATAGCCCAAGATCCAGATCCCAACAGATTCAGTGTCTGGGTAGGGCCTGTTTCCTGGTTCATGGGTGGTCATCTTCATGTGGCCTCACATGGTGGAAGGGGAAGAAGAGCTCTTTGGCGTGTCCTTTATAAGAGCACTAATCTATTCCTGAGGATTCTACAATCATGACCTAATCAGTTCCCAAAGGCCCCATCTCCAAATAGTATCACATTGTTGGGTTAGGATTTCAACGTACAAATGTTCAGGGGTTACAAACATTCAGTCCATGACTATATATATGCATACATACCATGTATGTGCATGTATGAATATATACATACAGAGAAAGATAAATAGCATATATAAAATATTAACAGTTGGTGAATCTGGATGGAGGCTGTATAGGAATTTTTTGTACTCTTTTTGTAACTTTGAGGAAAGGAAAAATAGGAAGGGTAGGTATTTGGACCTAAAGAGAGCAGGAAATGAATAAGACAGGGCAGGAGCACACAGTCAAGAGGAACATTTAGTGAAGAGGGAGACAATCTTAAAAGATTCTGGTTCATCTTTGAATATTGTTCAACTGGCATGTAGCCTTGTATTATCTTTTATATTTTGTATCTGTATGTCTTTCCTTCTCATTTAGACTATAAGCCTTTTGAGGATAGGGGACATGTGCAATACCCTGCACAGAGTGGACACTTTAATATTTGCTGTTGGTAATGCTAATTTTTTTAATTGGAAGGTATTGTTGCTGCCTGTTTACCAAAAAAAATTACCTAAAATCGTGCTTTAAATTTTGCCTTTTGCCATGTAGTACTAAAGGGGAAACAGAAAGATTAATTTCCATTTGATGAGCTAAAAGGACAATTTATTAACATAGCATTTCTTAATATTTAGTAGGCAGTAGCTTAATGGGACTTAGTTTATATAATATTTTATAGGTGATGATTAATATTCAAATACAATAAATACACACAAAAGAAAAAAATGAATCTTAAGTTTTATTTTCTGTAATCCTCCAATATGAAACATGGCTTTCTTCAGGTTCTTTCTATTGTCATATTGCATTATTAATTCAAGAATGGAAAGATTGCTTAACTGCAGTCTGTCTGGACGTGTAGCATGACCAGTGGTGATGGTCTATTTTTAAACAAATATTTCCGTGCCTAATATAAAGTAAGTATTCTGTGGCTATTTGACTGAGAAAAAATTTTTATATTAACAGTAACTTAATGCGAATAGTTGCTGATGATAATTACATACGAGACTTCTCTAGTTATTAAATAAGACTCGCTTGCTTAAGTTTGTTAAAATGCTTCCTACACTCCAAAATAACTCAACAATACTCTGAAATTCAGTATTTTCATTAAATCTCTTGTCTAATCTGAAATGATCTTATCTAAAGTGGGGTTTTATATTGAAACATGATAATACTTTAGATGTTTTATACTCCACTTTCAGTTTTATATCTGAGATTCTGAAGCGAAGCTTTGAAATGTCATTGTGCAGTGTTTACATTGTAGTATGTTGAACCTTCCAGCCCCCAATTACAGAGCTGAATGGATGGGTAGAGACCCATTTTAGCTATTTTTAGGTAACCTTGATTTGACAGAACAGTTTTTGCCATTGGAAAATAAATTGCTACAATATGAATGTACTACATTGAATTGTAGTACATTCATGTTTTCTTGCACACTAGGTTTTGTTTCAGGCAGTTTTAATTTATTACATTGGAATTATTCCTTCTGTGTCATTCCATCTTTTCAACAACTGGCAACATTTTGTCTCTAAATATTGAGAGACAGTTGCTTATACTAGGGGTGCCAAAAAATGTATACACATATTAAGAGATGTTATCTATATAGTACTTTTCCAAGTTGAATGAAATTACGGTAGCAATATATAGTATGATGTTCACTCAAAAGGTGGCGTTAATTAAATGAATGCTAGTGTCACCATGCAACAGGCAACACAGTCAAATAAATGGCAGAAGCACTGCTGTTCAAGGAGTGCAAGACCATTTTGAAGTGGTATTTGAAATGCGAGAATATTACGGAAGTACAGTGACAATAAAGATGTGAGTATGCAACAGAACCTCCCAACACATCTAACAATTGCATGCATTCGTGATAAGTTTGAGACACCTGGTAAATTAAAATGGCGTACACTCAGTGTTACAAGTGGACACTTTAATCAGTGTTGCTCAAGCCATAGTTCCGCTGTAATCAGAAGTGTCTGGATGCTGATGGTAACCACTTTGAGCACCTCTTGTAATTGCAGAAGTCAAATGTGACTTGTATTCATCTTTTGTTATTGGTACATATTGAATATTACAGTTTTGATATACTTCCTTTCTTAAATGTGTATGCCTTTTTTGGCACCCTCTGTATTTGTATTTTCCAAGTTAAATACATTGAGTTTTGGGGTTTTTTTTGTAGATGTTTAGATTTTTTTTTTAACATTTTAAAACGTTTTGCTTTAATACAATGAATTTAGGTCTGATAAGATTTTGTTGAAGCTGGAAATGTGGATAATTGGATTAATCGTTATTAAATTGTTGTTTTCAATAGAATCGTAAGAATGATGAAGCCTCTTATGAAAAGATGTTGAAACTGAGACGAGAGTTTAGTAGAGCCATAACAATTTTGGAAATGATTAAGAGAAGAGAGAAAACAAAACGAGAATTATTGCACTTAACCTTAGAAGTTGTGGAAAAAAGGTAACATTGGTACAATTACATACTTGTGGCAGCTTTGGCCAAATGATGGGCAAAATATAACCAAATGAGAGATTTTGTTTTTATTTTGCTTACTTTAAAAACAATTGAAATTGATTCTCTAACAAAATCTATGGTACATTTTTTTAAATTGTAATTAATAGTTTTTTGGATATTTTAAAATCAGGTTGTTATAATTTGGGGATATTTTGAAGGGGGATAGTGATACAGTTAATTTTTTTCCCAGAGTCATTGCTCTTAGAGATTTTTCTGTTTTTTTGGTTTATTTGTTTTGTTTACTAAATCCCAAATATGAGCTGCTTTATAAAATTTCTCTAGGAATAATCTGATTAATTGTTGGCTCTATTAGAATAGTTGTTTTCTAAATATGTGAGGTATCATTGATTTTTTTTCTTTATTTTTAAACTATACAATATTTTTTTATATTTTGTTAACCTTTTCAAGATATCATTTGGGAGACTTTGGTGGTGAAATCCTTAATGAAGTGAAAATCAATAGACCTGAAAAAGAGTTATATGCAACTCCAGCAGCTGTTCATAATGGAAATCATCACAAAGTCCAAGAATGTAAAACTAAGGTAAATATTCTCTGAGAAGAAGTATGTATGCTAATACTGATCACATAGTTATTGGTTTCTGCAGTTGTCTTAGTATAGTTTGGTTAAAGAAGGAAATAATGAACGTGTATTTAGTTCTTACTATTTGCCACGCATATTGCTAGGAGTTTTACATATATTTGACACATTAATCCTTATAGCAGGGATGTCCAATCTTTTGACTTCCCTGGTCCACATTGGAAGAAGAATTGTCTTAGGCCCCACATAAAATATACTAACACTAAACGATAGCTGGTAAACTACAAAAATATTGCAAGAAAATCTCATAATGTTTTTAAAAAATTTACAAATTTGTGTTGGGCTGCATTCAAAGCTATCCTGGGCTGCAGGAGCAGGCCGCAGGTTGGACAAGCTTGTCTTATAACAACCGTTTGAGATAGATTTTACTTCTATGTGACTTCTAGATTAAATAGCCAATAAGTGGCAGATTGAAGGTTTGAGTCCAGATCTAACACCAAAAGACCATGTGCTTTCCTACTACACGATTTGCTTAGAGAATAAGGGTATAAGTTTAGTCTTCACTAGCCTTAGCAAATTGTGCATCACACTGAACAGGCATCAAAATGTAAAATTAAAGCTTTTTTGTGGAGACTAAAAGTTGTTTTTGTTGCCACCGTTATTGCTAGAACCAATATTTATCTATTGCTGTCTACCTGAACGATTTGAAAAAGCCCTTAAACTTCTAGATTACAATGTCTTCCTAATTAGGAGCCAGATGCAGTGTTTGCTTTTGTCTCTTAGACTAAAGAATTGTACTTATTCAGTATTTACTTGGTACATTAATTAAAGTATTCAGTACCAGTATGTAAAAATTAGTAAGACTGAATTTTAGGAGCTTTGATTTAAATAAGAAACTGGTATTGACTAAAGTATTAGACAATAGAGCTTTACTGTGTAGCAAGACTTAAAAGGTGACTTGGGGTGTTTGTGGGAAATTCATCTTTTAAAAATATATGCAATCCTCATTTTTCATTGGTTCATTCTTAAAGGTCAAGGAAGAATGTGGAGCAGTAAAACACTCCTTTGTTCAACTCATGTCAGTTCAAACACTAAAGTTCTTTCTTATTAATCACAGGCATCTATCTAGCCCACCTATCTGGTTCCCTTTAAATCACACATAGCCAAACATCAATGCAATAAATGTTATTTTTTAAATCCATTTTCTGTAATCAGTGTTCTTCCTAGGTATGTGATTGATAGGCATAGAATATGAAAATCTCAACACAAAATTATTGACAGAATCAGACTTTACTGATTCTTATTTTTAGCTCAGCTCTAAGAATAAATATGCATACTTTATTTATAATAAATGCTAATTGTAGAGGTATGGTTGTACCCATTGTTGCTCTACTCTGTTAAGCATAGTTTACTATATTTACTTTGTCACACATCTGACCTTAAAATATAGCATGTTTCTAAGAAGTTAGGGTTTTCTATTTGGTGGTATAGCTGTACCCATTGTATGAAACAGCTTATATCTCACTAAATAATTTGGCGTTTAAGCAACATTTTCATTATATGTACTATTTTTGATCCCACAATAGTTGTAGCAAAAATCTGGGCTACGTGGGGAAGTATGACTTCCTAAATATTTTTACACCTTCCATATTGCTTGTGCTTTGGTACTTAAAAAAGTAATTTTCAGGGGATTCTGGAATAACTCAACAGGTTGAGCACTTACCTTGCAACTGCACAGTCTGGAGATCGAATCCCGGCCCTGGCCCATGCAAACCCATATGCTGAACTGTGGTGCCAGGATGGCGGCAAAGGTTCATACCACCCATGAGGGAAGCCCCCAGTTAGGTTCTGTCCCGCGTGGCCCCACATTGACCTGTGTGGAATGAAACTATGTCAAAAAGTAATGATGTACAATTAGGGAGACTGCTCTGAGCTCTCTCCCTTTCTCTCTGTTTCTCTCTGTCTCACCTTCTCAAAACAAATAAACAATAACATATTTAAAAAAAAAAGTCATTTTTAGACTTTTTAAAGTGGTAAGGCCCTTTTGTTAAAAGGAATTCCAGCCAGTATGTTAAAACCGTGTTGAGAAGAGGCAGGGGCTTGAAACCCACCCCATCAGCTAGTCTCTGCCAGATGACCTCTAAAGTACCAACAGCAAACCTTGGGGTACTTGAGAACAGGTTGATTATTATTCTGTTGAAGCAGTAATTCTACATTCTAAAAAGCAAAGTGTTTTTGTTGTTGTTGTTTAGTTAATAAGCTTATTCTCAAAAAAATAGACATTTTTTACAAAATTGGAAATAAGCATAGAAATGAACTAGAGGATTCATAATCTAATTGAAGTTATTTTAAAAATAAAAATAGTGGTGAAGCCGTAGTGGCTCAGCAGGTTAAGGCTTGCTTTGCAGACCCGGGGCCCGAGGATCAAATCCCAACCCCAGCCTATGCAAACTCATATGCTAAACTGGGGTGTGCTTCCCATGTGGTAGGCCCCTAGTTTGGTTCACACCCTCTGATTCAGCCCCTAGCTCATTCCCACCCTGTGCCGCCCCCGCCCACCTGTATACAATGAAACTGTTGAAAACTGATGATGTACAACTATGGAGACTGCTCTGGGCCCTCCCACTTTTCTCTGTCTGTCAAAAACAATAAAATCTTTAAAAAAAAGGTTACTAATTTTTATCAGTGGTACCATGGATTTAAATGAAATTAAAATTGAATTTAAATTCTTTGTAAATGCTAGATTACATAATAAAGCAATTTTTGAAATCACTAACATCTTAGTTTAAGTATTAATAACAATATAAAAAGCAAATTTAAAGATTTATTTTTATTGGATTTTGACAGAGAGAGAGAGACAGAGAGAAGGGGGAGGGCCCAGAGTAGTCTCCATAGTTGACAGTATTAGTTTTCCATATAGTTTCACTGCACAGGTGGGCGCGGGGCTGCACAGGGCAGGAACTGAGCTGGGGGCTCCCACATAGGCCCGGGGAAGAAGTGAACTAGGGGCACACCCCAGTTCAGCATATGGGTCTGCCTGGGCCAGAGCCAGGATTTGATCCCTGGTCTCCGGGGCTGCAAAGTGAGAGCTTAACCCGCTGAGCCATCCCAGCTTCCCCAAATTTAAATACCATAATTATTTTTCTTATTAGTTGCAGAAAATAAAACATTTTTCAAAGTATGATCACACAATTTATGCATATTAAAAACAGTAAATAAAATCACCTCCTGGGTAAAAATGTATGTTTTTCAAAGAACAGTATAGTTTTTCATGATTTCTGTAATGATTTTTATTTCTTCCTTTGGGGGAAAAATCGTCATGTAAACAGCACCCTCATCATTTGTCTTTGAAAGAAGAGACTTCTGATGTGGTTCGTCAAAAGAAGAAGTACCCAAAGAAGCCTAAAGCAGAGGCTTTGGTAACATCTCAGCAACCCATTCCTGAGACATTGCCTGTGATCAATAAGAGTGACATTAAGCAATATGACTTTCACAGCTCAGATGAAGATGAATTTCCACAGGTGCTTGTTTTAAAACTATTTTAAAGACATTTCCTTCTAATCCTTTATATTGCTATATTTAAAATATAACTGACATCTAAGAGCTTTGATTCTTGCTTTCTTCACCTAATGGTACAGCATAAACATTTTTCACATAATTTATGTAGTCACTGAAATGGTATTTATTTTTTGTTATTTTCCAACAGGATAGAATTTTATTATGAAACATTTATTTAGGTGGTTTAACAATTTTTAATGTTAATTTTGATAATTTGTTTGATAATTATTTGATTATAAAGAAGATTTAGAGAACTGGTTCAGGTTTTAGCTTATAAAGATAATTCATTGGTTTATATTGCAACAGTTTTATAGCAAAATGTTTGCAGTTAAAACCTTAATTTTAGGGAAAGCCGGGATGGCTCAGCGGTTTAAGCGCTCGCTTTGAAGGACCGAGGATCGAATCCCGGCCCCTGCCCAGGTGGACCCACATGCTGAATTGGGGTGTGCTTCCCGAATGCGGTGAGGCCCCCAGTTCAGTTCAAAAAAATTAATTAATTAATTAAAACCTTAATTTTAATTTTATGTGCTATTTTAAAAATATGAACTCTGTGTGTTAAACGATCAGTTTTTAAAGATACATTGTTTAGCATCTGGTCTAGCAACATCCTTTTTTCTTTGTCTTTTTTTCTTTTTTCTGTATGTTATAGGTAACCTAAAGAGCATACTGTAACAAACAAGCTTTTTCATATTTTGACATTCTCAGTTTAAAAGAACAAATTTTTTTAAAAAACAACATCACAGATATGTTTGGAGGCAAGACTATTTATAAAATACTTTATTGTAGCTATTTAAAATCTAGAGTTTACCGTATTTTCCGGCATATAAGATGACCCCCTAATTTTACAGTTAAAACATAGGTTTAGGCCTATATTCGCTGTATAAGACTACCCCCCACATCCGAGGCTGTAGTCTTATACAGCGAATATAGGCCTAAACCTATGTTTTAACTGTAAAATTAGGGGGTCGTCTTATACGCCGGAAAATACGGTACATAAAATGTGTCCTTTGGCTAAATTACATTTTTTTTATTCTTTTGTCCCTGATTTTGGTTTTCTATCCCAGATAATACTTTAAC
Organism: Craseonycteris thonglongyai; assembly: GCA_004027555.1. Classification (NCBI taxonomy): domain Eukaryota; kingdom Metazoa; phylum Chordata; class Mammalia; order Chiroptera; family Craseonycteridae; genus Craseonycteris; species Craseonycteris thonglongyai. The sequence continues at coordinate 12,151 of PVKE010013267.1, read as the reverse complement.
ATTTATGTGCATTGTAACAAATGCCCAAAGATGTGTTTGATTTGGTATGCTCTTGGAAAGCAGTTAATGAAATAATTCATTACTTTTGTCAGAAGATCATCCAGTTAGACTCAGGCAGGACTTTGAGTAGCCATGGAACAGTAATTAATGACCATTTTGAAGGAATGAGGAGAATAATATCCTAACAAGTAGTAGTTTTCCAGAGAGAAAGGAGAGGGCTCTAGGCTGTTAGACTCAGGCAGGACTTTGAGTAGCCATGGAACAGTAATTAATGACCATTTTGAAGGAATGAGGAGAATAATATCCTAACAAGTAGTAGTTTTCCAGAGAGAAAGGAGAGGGCTCTAGGCATAGAAAACAGCATATTAAAGGCGACTACTAGCAATTTAGCATTGTTGGAGCATGAAACACAAAGGAAAGAAGAGGTGAATGAAATAGTAGCCAGGTGGCAAATGGCCTCTATCTACATTATACAGAATTGGGAAGTTATTAAAGAATTTTAAATCAGAATATAACAGTAGATAAATATGTAGATGATAATCTTATATTGGTGGTACTAAATGAGAGCAGGTGATGTTTTGGTAGCCCTTTAAGTATGATAACTTGGAATACTCTGACCTATAGAAACTTTCCTCTGACTGTTAGAATCAGTTTATCCGTTCTGATAGTAGGGCATACTCAATATACTAGTCACATATTCCTCATGCATGAAGGAATCTTTATTTTAACCAGACTTACCCAGCTGATTCTCAGCAAAACAGAACTAAAAGCCCTGTCTCTTCTTGATCATGCTTGTTTCCCCTAAAATGACTCTGTCTTCCTGTATCTCAGACTAAATTCTGAATGCACTCCTTGAGAATGGTGATTGAGAGGAAAGGGTGATATACTTAAAGACTTTGTGACACTCCCTGTGTGTTTTTTGGAAGAGTTAGATGATTTACAAAGGAACCAAAGTTTTAAATTCACATTTGGAATTTCCTTTCAAGTTTCGGGTTTGGGGCTTGATTCCCCAGGAAGAAGAATCAGCCCTAGCTTACTGTTTCTGTGTCTTCCCCCATAGGGCTGGTGGAGGTATATTGGAACCTCAAACAAATGCCTTTCTCCCCTGGATGACCCCTCTTAGTGGTAATAACCACATTTTGAAAAATAATGTGGAGAAAGCATTTTTCCTCTCAAAATAGGAAGAGAGGGATTTGTGAGGTTCAGAATTTTCGAGTAAATGTTTATGAGCCACCATTGTCAGAAGAAGAGCTATACTCCAAAGTGAAATTGCAAGACAACTGAAATTTACCAAAACGTCTTGGTTTTTAATTTTTACTATTATGGGTAGAAACTTACCTAAATCATGTTATTTCCCTGCTGTATCAGAGTATATTTGTATATCATTTCATCTGCTTTGGATGACATTTGTAAAGTGTGCTCTAATATATCAGTGCTATCCTAGAAGTCAACTCAGAATGTGTAGGGATTTGATCTAATATCACAGCTTTTTGAAGGTCTTTATTCTTTTGTTGTCAGGTTATGGGCTTATCATTCTCTCTTCAAGAAGCCTACTTACCTTTCAAAAAGTTGTCTTTTCTCTTCTAGTTTTCTGCTTCGATTTACTACATTTAAAAAATACTTTTTAAAAAAGTGAGTGGAAAGTGAGGGACTCCCCTTTGAATAAAATGTTTGGCCTTCATGGCTTTTGTTGGGGGAGAGGTGCTGTTCATAAGCCTGTTTTTACTTCCTAATGTTTGCCTTTATTACCAAGAGATAAAGTTATTGGAGAAAACTATACCTACCTATAGATGAAGCATAACTGTCATAATAAAGTATGGCCATATACATTGTTTACGAAATAAAAGTGGGATATATAAAAACTGTGCTAATTCTTTTTAAGTCTAACACATGTTCAGAAGCAAGTAAGTAATAGCATGTGAACATACCTGCAAGAACAAATCCATTAAAAGAAAACACATTTTTAACCATAGAAAATATTTGCTAGTCTTTAAATTTGGGGGAGAATTCACTGCCTACTGTATGTAATGTGGGAGTGATTTACTGTTTGTAATCAGATTCTAATTTTAGACCGTTACAAAGATTTATTATTTTTTTACTTTTGCCAACTCTTAAATGGAATATCTCATGCCTCCTTTTTCCAGGTGTCATCCCCAGTATCAGAACCTGAAGAAGAAAATGATCCTGATGGTCCCTGTGCTTTCAGGAGGCGAGCAGGATGCCAGTATTATGCTGTAAGAACTTTATTTTTTGTGGTGTTTTTGTGAACAGGAATTAACAGGTAACTCCTGTCAAGGAGACTTAGTCTTGATCTAAAAATGGGAAATCCATCAGCATTTTTAATCTAATATCCCCTATTCAGACACCAGTAAAAGATGCTCAAAGGTGCTGAGTTCTTTCAAAGGATATCTGAATCCTTTACTTGGAAGTTGATGATTCCACATATGTTAGAAATCTAGTTCCATTTCGGGCTTTCGGTATAGCTATAGCTAAGCAGTTACAAAAATTACTTTTTGTATCATTGCCAGAGTTTGGTAAGGCCAGAATCTCTAATTGAACCTTTGATGGCTGCTAAATATTTATTGAAATTTACTGTTTGGCAAACCTGTCTTGTGTATACATACCCATTAAATATCAAACATAAAGAAATCATTTTTAAACTTTCCTCATGGTAATATTTTTATCAAGTAATTATATTTATAACTTTTGACACACTTAGAAATTTTTAATTAAGTGAAGTCTTGATATAGCATTATATCAAGGAATAACTCTCACTCCCAAATGCTTGGGTTTTCAGATAAGGAATAAAGTGTTATGAGGTTGCCTTTCATAATTGCATTATGGTAAACATATACACTTGCACCTTCTTCGGGGTGTACGTTTGTGTTTAATGTAGAAGAGGTAGGGAGCTGTTTGCAATTTATGCTGATGAGAGAAAGGGTAAATTATTATGAAAAGGGCACAGACTAAGAAAGGAAATGAGAAGGCCAAAAAAGACTGTATGTTTTTAAAAGTAAAGAGGAAGTATCAGCTTGACCCATGCATGCTTGAATATGCTCCAAAAAAATTTTCCTTTGTTTTATCTCAGTAGGAAGCCTATAAGCTAGCAACTTCACTATCTCTACTTTTCTAAAAGCCATATTATTCTTTAAAGATATATTTCTTTTTCAAATATACTCATATCCTGAATATATTTATATTTATAAGCTAAATTTAGTTTGTTATTTTGGTGTGCGAACTTTTGATTCAATTTTATGAAATTTTATCAGATTAATATTTAAATCCCAGTTTTATGGTTTATATCTAAATTTTAATAATTCTATTTCTGTAGTTGCTGTATTTTTATCATGACTTAGCTTTTCTTCATTTCCCATTTCCTCTATGAGTTTTAATTTTTGTTTGGTTGTTTGTTTGTTTGCAGCCTCGTTTGGACCAACCTAACCATTCATTTGAAAATTCAGAATTGGCAGATTTGGATAAGATGAGATATAGGCATTGCCTTACAACACTCACAGTCCCAAGAAGATGTATAGGATTTGCAAGGAGACGAATTGGCAGAGGCGGAAGGTAAGTGATTTGTTTTGGCCTAAATTTTGTTTATAAGCTGGAAGGGAAGGTATAGAGAAAATGTTAAAAGTCTTTCAGGTAATACTTGGTTTTATATTGCTTTTCAGGATCCTAATGGACCGAATATCCACAGAACATGACCCAGTCTTGGAACAGATAGACCCTGAAATGCTGAATGGTTTTTCAAGCTCTTCCCAAGCTATAGACTTCTCTTCTTCTAATTTCTCTCGGACCAATGCTTCCAGTAAACATTGTGAAAATAGACTGTCCCTCTCTGAAATATTAAGCAATATCAGATCATGTCGACTACAGTGTTTCCAGCCAAGGCTACAAAATGTACAGGACAGTGATAATGAAGAATGTACCTCAAGAAAACCAGGGCAGACTGTGAACAATAAAAGAGTTTCTGCAGCATCTGTAGCTTTATTGAACACCAGCAAGAATGGCATATCAGGTAAGCTGTCACCTTGTTAAAGGTATATCCTACATTTCTTTTCTCATTAATTTTCTTTATCTACTCAATAAACTCTCAGGGTAAATTCTGAAGGTTGATTTTCATAATTCTAACAAAGACAGAAATTTTATATTAACCTACTGTATGTTTTTCTAACCTAAGAAACTAAATGTAATTATTGTGCTTCACATTTTAACCAAATTGTCCTGATATCTATAAAACTACTGACTCTATTTTGAAAGTGTGTGCCTGGTTTGGTGAATGTGTAGGTGGAATGTATAGAAATCCCTATGGGCAAAGTGGTTATAAGCTGCAAACTTTATCATCAGCACATACTGTCTGCTGTTGTTAAAGAAATGTTCTTTTTTATGTATTAACTTTCTTTACATGTAGGCATTGCTCCTTGAGAGTACCATTGAAAGCTTGCTTTCTGAAAAATGATTTTTAAGAGGCTCCCTATGAATGGTTCTAATTTTTACATAACTTATCTCTCATTAAGATTGGAAAGTTTTTTATTCATTTTGAGACATAGTGCTCAAATCAATTTAATATTTTTATGCCATGTACATTGTAAATAATGTATAATATTTAGAGAATCTAAAATATACTTTTGATTTGTTTTCTTCTGTGGATAGTTTATCACATGTAAGCAAGTATGTATAATTTATAAATATCCTTATCATAATGTATACATTGCAAATAATGCATGGTATCCAAAGACAAAACTAGATATAACTGATTTGACTTATACTATTGATATCCTTTCTTTCTATAAAACATGTATTTCTAAAGTAATTGCTTGGATAGTGCATTTTAGTATGGAAAATCATGTTAAACTTCTTTAAAGTGATTTTAAATCATTTTAACTTAAAATTAGGTCTCAATAGTGTTCAGTCCTTTTTAGTTACAAAACTGTTTATTTTCAAACTTGGCCTAGAGGTTTATCTGTTTAAAGTTTGTAATGGAAAATTGGATTTGTTTGAGTAACTGGAAGTTGGCATATTATTTCTCCAAATTAGTTGGTTAATTTTCTCCTAAACAAACTTAGGTAAGGGAAATGCCAATCTGTTATAGAAAGTTCATGAGTCTATGAAATTTAATGAGCTTTTGGAAGCTGAAATGAATACATACCTAATACGATTTTGAGGAGACACAATTCTTGAAATCTAAAGATTATAGAAAGTTGACGAATATTAAATTTTGCTTCATCCAACTCCATGACATTGTTTGAATTACTTAAGTGAACTGGAAGTCCCATACCAAAAATAATTTTTGCCAAAAAAGGGAGTTTTAAAAACATCAATATAGGCATCTATAATTATATTTGACCATAGAATGAGTTTCTCCTATACCAGGGGTGTCAAACTGGTGGCCCGCTAGCTGCCAGTTTGACACCCCTGTCCTATACCAATGTACAAGGTCTGAAAATTAAGTTCGTGAACTCATCCTAGAAACTATTACATACCTCATTGCTGAATATCACTATAGTCACCTTTGAAGTATTCCCCTTTGGAAGTTATGCACCAATGTCAGCACCTAGTCCACCCTTCAAAGCAATTTTGGAACTCTTTTTGGAATGGCTATCAGAGCTGTTGTTGTATTATCTTTGATCTCCTGAATGTCATCTAAATGTGTTCCTTTCAATATCTCCTTTAATCTTCAGGTAAAGAAAAAGTCATTGGGGGCCAGATTAGATGAGTAGGGAGGGCATTCCAGTACAGTTACTTGTTTACTAGCTAAAAACTCCCTCATAGACAGTGCCTTATGAGCTGGTGCATTGTCGTGATGCAAGAGCCTTGAGTTGGTGAAAAGTTCAGGTTGTTTTCATCTAATTTTTTCATACAGCATTTTCAGCACTTACAAATAGTCAACTCGGTTGACTGTCCAGTTGGTACAAATTCATAAGGAACTCCCTCTGATAACAAAAAAGGTTAGCAACATCAATTTGACTCTTGATTTGTACTTTGACGCTTTGTTTCAGGATCGTATTGGTAAACCTGTGTTATCACCAGTGATAACATGGCCCAAAACATCGTCTTGCCTCTCCAAGAGGTCTTGGCAAACTTCAACTCTCCTTTGCTTTTTGTTCATTGGTGAGCTCCTTTGGGACCATTTGTGCACACACCTTTCTCATGCCAAGATTTTCAGTGAAGATTTTCCAGTTTCTCTATCGATGTTTACTTGGTCTTCTTCTCACCATCAACTGATGATTTTTGACAACAGAATGAATTTTTACAATGTTTTCATCAGTTTTATTCTCATTACTGACCACCCTGACCTCTCTTCATCAGTGACGCTTTCTTCCCCCTCAGAAAAACATTTCATCTATTTGTACACTGCCATTTTCTTCATGGTATTATCCTTATAAACTTGGACTAACATGTCCCTGATTTCACTCACATTCTTGCCAAGTATAACAAGAAATATGTTTGTTCCTTGCTCTAATTTAAGCTCTGAAATTCTCGTGATGGCATACAAAAACATTCAACAATAGTAAATGCCACTCAACGAGACATGAAACCTTACCAAGTTGTTAGTATAGTGCTGCCATCATAAGTACAAGGTGGCAAGTTTGCGAACTTAATTGTCATATCTCATTTATCATGCCAAAAAATGTTTTATACGTTCCTTCTCAACTTGAACATGGCTACATATTTTGCAGCTTTCTACTATGCATTCCTGATAAACATCCTATCTATTTGACTTAACCTCTTCCAGAAAATGTGTATTTGCTGCATATGTTATTGTATCAATAATATTCTATATGTATTAATTCGGAATAAAACTTAATGTAACTTAAATGATTTCATAATTAGCTGTAGAAATTTATGACACTGTCATGCATTAGCATAATATAAGCATTTAAAATATCACTATAATATTATGCACTTCTCAGGGAACTTAAATTACAAATGTTAAAAAAACCATAAAATTGGGTATGCCAGGATAGCTCAGCAGGTTGAGCACTTGCCATGAAACCACAAAGTCTGAGGATCAAATCCTGGCCCTGCCCTTTGTAAACCCGTATGCTGAACTGCAACACAACTGGTAATTGCCAGGATGGCAGCAAAGGTTCTTGCCTCCCATGTGGAGGCCCCCAATTTGGTTCCCACCCCATGCGACCCCACACGCACCTGTGTGGAATGAGACTATGTCACAGCTAATGATGTGCAACTGTGGTGACTGATCTGGGTCCTACCCCCTTCTTTGTCTTTTTCTCTCTCACAATACAATACATCTTTAAAAAAATAATCATAACAAGGAGAGAAGGGGAATCCAAGATAGCGGAGTAGGTAAATGCTGTGCTTGCTTCCTCCTATGTTCACTTATAAAATAGTCAACCTGTACAACCATCTGAAGACTAGCTGAACAGAAGTCCTATAACTGACATACAGAAGACGCCATCTCGAGACTGGTAGGAGGGGTGGAGATGCGGAATGGGTCTGCCTCACAGTAATATGTGATGGTTGAGAATCAGGAGGAATCTTGGCCACGGTACTCTCTCCTGGAGAATCAAGGAACCCAAGCCCCACATCAAACTCCCCAGACTGGAGTACCAGTGTCAGAACGAGAGTTCCCACAACATCAGGCAATGGATTCTGTCAGCGCGACCCAGTGAGACAAGGTTTCTGGAAACCGAGACATTCTCTTAAAGGGCCCTCCGCATAGACTCGCTCGCGGGCATTCACCCTGGGCTCCGGTGGAGAGAGTTACTTGGGAGAAGTCAAAGACATATAGGGAAAGACTGAGTTGTGTGGCTTCAGGACGAGGACTGGAGGGACAGTTGCCATTTTCCCTGTGTACAATCCTTCCATACATCCATCAGGCAGGCACCATCTTTCCTATGTGATCTCTCCTGGAAAAAGGACTTCCAGAAATCTGAATCTGTATTTGCCTGGTGAGCTCTGCTCACTCCACTGTGATGATTCCCCGGGAACCCACCTCCCTTCCCTTATGAGCTCGCATACCACACAGGGCTTTATCAGTGGCTGAGCATTACAGGAGTCAGCAGGTTGAAGCTGGTGTTGGGGTATCCTGGGCTTTTTGTGGAGCTACCCCAGGCCCAGTACTGGTGGTAGCCATCTTTAGTTCGCAGTGTGGCCTTTGCTACACACCTCCAGGTCCAGCACAGGCAGCAACCAAGCACAGATTGCTTTGTAGCTCCTACCAGGTAGTCCCCAGCCAGTCACAGGCAATGGCTGACCTGCACCAGAGTTCCTTACAAGAGACCCCAAAAACCAACACACCCAGAAGTCATTTTCAGACCACAGCAGAATACCACCCATTAGCCCTCCAAGTGGCACATCCAAAAGGCGATCTCAGCAGGCAACAGAGCCCAATGGGGTGAATTCTGCCCTATAAATAAGACCCCCCCACACACAGCTCCCCGTGGGCTATGGACGTGGCCAAGCCCCACAGCTAGTCAGCCTGAGGGTCATTCCCATCCACTGATGTGTCAATAACAATCAAGGCTCAGCTATAATAGGAGTGGACACACAACCCACATAAGAACTACTCCTGGAGCTTCTGGCTCAGGTAATCAGGAAGATTGAGCCAGTGGACTCCATAGGGTACATACTACATAAGGCCACCCAGCCAAGACTGGGAGACATAGCAAATAACTAATAAATAGAAACAAACAAGAGAGGCAACCAAAATGAGGAAACACAAAGAAATACGAGGTGTGATAAAAAAAAAAAATAAGGTGAATGTTTAAATTAAAAATTATTACAGTAAAAGACACACTGCCATTAATTCCCCTCACTTTATACACACTTATCTCATCATTTTGCCACTTTCTGAAACAGTTCTGGAAGTCCTCTTTCATGAGTGTCTTTAGTTGCAGTGTCGTGGCTGCCTTCATATCTTGAATTGTTTCAAAACGTTTACTTTTCATGGTCATTTTGATTTGGGGGAAGAGCCAGAAGTTGCACAGTGCCAGATTTGGTGAATAAGGTTGATGAGGACACACCGTATTATTTTACAGAAATTGCCATACCAAAAGCAATGTATGATGACCTGAATTGATTCAGGACAACAAATGAGCCATGACAGCACAACTAAAGACACTCATGAAAGAGGCAACTAGTGATTTACAAAGGAGCTACTATAGGATTGTCAGCTGATCGCTCAACAAAAAATTTATAGGCAAGAAGGGATTGGCAGGAAATAAAGTGTTGAAAAGCAGGGTCCTATGACCAAGATTACCCAGCAAGGCTATCATTTAGAATTAGAGGAAAGATAAAGAGCTTCCCAGACAAGAAAAAGCTAACGGAGTTCATTATAACTAAACCAGTATTACAAGAAATGTTAAGGGATGCCTGCATAGCTCAACAGGTTGAGTGCTTGCCTTGCAACTGTGAGGTCCGGGGATTGAATTCCAGCCCCAGCCCGTGCAAACCCATATGCTGAACTTCATCACAACTGGTAACTGCTAGGATGACTCAGCAGTGAAAGTTCTCACCTCCCATGTGGAAGGCCCCCAGTTCGGTTCCTGTCTGGGCAGCTCACATCCACCTGTGTGCAATGAAATTTTCACAACTAATGATGTACAACAATGGAGACTGCTCTGGGCCCTGTCCTCTTCTCTCTCTCTCTCTCTCTCTCTCTAAACAATAAAATCTTTTTTAAAAAAAGAAAAGAAAAATGTTAAATGGACTTCTTTAAGAAGAATAAACGGTAGAGGGAGAACATAAATATGAATAATAAAATGGCAGTATATGTATCTGTCATTAATCTCTTTAAATGTAAATGGATTAAAAGTTCTAATCAAAAGACATAGGGTAGCTGAATGGAGTTAAAAATCTAAGACCCATACATATGTTGTCAAAATAGACCTAATTCTGATCAAAAGACATGCAAATTGAACATCATGGGATAGAAAACGGTATTTCATGCTAATGGAAATAAAAAGAGAAGCTGGGGTAACAATACTTAGATAAAATAGACTTTAAAACAAGAGCTATAATAAAAGACATTACATAATGATAAAGGGATCAGTCCAACAGGAGGATATAACCCTTGTAAGCATTTATGCACCCAACATAGATGCACCTAAATGTATAAAGCATGTATTAACTGATGTCAAGGAAGAGATTGACAGTAATACAATTATAGTAGGGGACTTTAACACCCCATTGACACCAATAGAGAAGTCTTCCAGAAAGAAAATCAGCATGGAAGCAGCAGCCATAAATGACACACTAGACCAGATGGATTTAATAAATATTTTTAGAGCATTTCACCCCAAAGCAGAGCATATGTTTTTTTTCAAGGGCACATGGAACGTTTTCCAAGACAGACCATGTTAGTCCACAAAACAAGTCTCAAAAATTTAAGATTGAAATCATATTAGGCGTCCTCTCTTACCACAATAGTATGAAACCAGAAACCAGGTATAAGAAAAAAACTGAAAACCACATGGAGGCTAAATAACATGCTACTAAATTTGTCAACAGTGGAATCAAGGAAGAAATCAAAAGACCTTGATACAAATGAAAATGAAAGCAGTGACCCAAAATCTATGAAACACAGTGAGAGCAGTACAAAGAGGGAAATTCATAGCAATACAGGCCTACCTTAAGAAACAAGAAAAATCTCAAGCAATATAACCTTACACTTAGAGGAACTAGAAAAAGAACAGCAAGCAATGTCCAAAGTGAGCAGAAGGAAGGAAATAATAAACATCAGAGTCTTTAAGAAACAATACAAAAGATCAGTGAAACCAAACCTGGTTCTTTGAAAAGATAAACAAAATTGATAAATCTTTAACCAGACTCATTAAGAAAAAAAGAGAAAGGACCCAAATAAAATCAGAAATGAAAAAGTGACAACTGACACCACAGAAATACAAAGGAATATAAGAAAATACTGTAAACAATTATATGCCAACAAATTGGACAATTTGGAAGAAATGGATAAATTTCTAGAAACATACAGTCTTCTAAAACTGAATCAAAAAGAAACAAAAAATCGGATCCAACCAGTTACTACTAACAAAATTGAATCAGTAATCAAAAACCTTCCAACAAACAAAAGCCCTGGACTGGATGACTTCACAGGTTAATTTTATCAAACATTCAGCAAAGAATTAACACCTGTTCTCAAATTATTGCCGGAAGTTCAAGAGGAGGGAAAGCTCCCAGGCTCATTTTACAAGGCCACCATTAGCCTGATTCCAAAAACCAGACAAAGCCATTACAAGAAAAGAACATTGTAGGCCAGTATTCCTGATGAAATAGTTGCAAAAGTCTTCAACAAAATATTAGCAGACCGAATTTAGCAATACATTAAAAAGATCATATACCATGATCAAATGGAATTTATTGCTGAGATGCAAAGTTGGTTCAGTATCTGCAAATCAATTAACGTGATACACCACATAAACAAACTAAGAGGTAAAATTATATGATCCTATCAATAGATGCAGAAGAAGCATTTGAAAAAATCTAGCATTCATTTATGATAAAAACTCAGCAAAATGGGAATACAGGGAACATACCTCAACATACTAAAGGCTATATACGACAAACTCACAAGTAACATCATACTCAACAGGGGAAAACGAAAATCGTTCTTAAGATCAGGAACAAGACAATTAAACCCACTTTTACCATTTTTATTCAATGCAGTATTAGAAATACTAGCCATAGCAAATCAGACTAGGAAAAGAAATAAAAAGCATTCAGATTAGAAAGGAACAAGTAAAACTGTCATTGTCTACAGATGACGGATACTTTATAGAGAGAAAAACCTAAAGATTCCACTAAGAAACTATTATAACTGATAAATGAATTTTGCAAAGTAGTAGCAGTATACAAAATCAATATTTAAAATTTAGCTACATTTTTATGCACCAATAATGAACTATCAGAAACAGAAAATAAAAAAATCTCATTTATAATTACATTAAAAAAAAAATCCCTAGGAATAAATTTTTTTTTTTTTTTTAATTTATTGTTAAATTTGATGAGGTTACATTGGTTGGTAACAATTAGACAGTTTACAGATGTACAAGTCCACATCACATCATTCATGCATCGTATTATGTGCCCATACCTCAGTATCAGTTCCCCTTCCATCACCTTATATCTAGTGCCCACTCCCACCTCCCCCCACAACTGTGCCCCC
>PVKE010013266.1:9913-36956 GCA_004027555.1 Craseonycteris thonglongyai | reverse complement strand
GCCGGGCCCCGCCCCCGGCCCCCCCCCCCCCCCGCCCGGTCACCTACCGAGGCTGGGCGCCGGCTGCTGGGGCAGCAGGTAGCAGGTGAGCACCTTCTCGCCGGTCTGGGCGTCGTCCTCGGTCTGGAAGCGGAGCATGGGCTGCGCCTGGTTCTCCGCCAGCCACAGAGCCTTGAGGTTGAGGTGCGTGAGCGCCAGCGGCAGACTCTGCAGCCTGGGGGCCGGGGGCGTGGTCAGCGCAGGGGCGGGACCGGGGCGTGGTCACGGCCAGCGAGGGGCCAGGGGCGTGGTCAGCGCAGGGGCGGGACCGGGGCAGGGTCAGCACAGGGGCGGGACCAGGGCGTGGTCACGGCCAGCGTGGGCGGGGCCGGGGCGTGGTCAGCACAGGGGCGGGGCGGGGCCCTTACCGGTTTCCGGCCACGTCCAGCACGTGCAGCTCGGCGGTGTGGGCGAGCTCGGGGGGCAGGAGGGCCAGGCGGTTGTCCCGCAAGGAGAGGACGCTGAGCGCCGCACAGCCCCCGATCTCGGGCGGCAGCGCCTCCAGGCGGTTCCGGTCCACGTTGAGGTTGGTCAGCTTGGTCAGCTTGCCCAGGGAATGGGGCAGGGCCTGGCCGGAGGGAGGAAGCATCAGAGGCGGGCAGGGAGAGGACCGTCCCGGGGGCCAGCTGTGCGCTCCGCACGCGCCCATCTGCCTCCTACGAGCAGGCAGGCGCCAGGCCCGCCCCACGTGGGCTCCCGCGGACTCCGGAAACCACGCCCCCCGGCTGGGCCTACTGTCAGCAGGTTCTCCGTGAGGATCAGCTCAGACAGGTTCTCGCAGTCCCCGATGGCCTCCGTCACCTCGCACAGGCGGTTCTGGTCCACCTTCAGGATGGACAGCTGCTTCAGCTGGCCTGGTGTTGGGGTGACGGGGCGACAGGGCTGAGAAGGGTGGAGGACCAGCTGCCCCTTGCCCTGCGGCAGAGCTCCTGGCCACGCCCACCGCCCCGCCCGCTGAGCCTCCAGCCCCGCCCACACATGCCCCGCCCCACGAGCTGCCTGGGCTGGGCTCCCCGGCCAGTGCACAGGGACCACCCCACCCTGAGCTCAGGGACGCCTCCCGGCCCCTGGGCCGCTGCTGACCGATGCCGTCGGGAAGCCGCTGCAGCAGGTTCTGAGACAACAGCAGGTCGGTGAGCAGTGCCAGCCCCCCCAGCTCCGCGGGCAGCGTCTCCAGCCGATTCTCCGACACGTCCAGGCACACCAGCCGCCGCAGGTTCCCGAGCTCCTGGGGGCGGGAGCAGGGGGTCAGGACAAGGCTGGGAGGGAGTGGGTGGGGGGGACGGCCACACCCTCACTCACCGGAGGCAGTGCTGACAGCTGGTTCCGGTCTAGCCACAGCTCCCGCAGGTTGGGCAAGGCCCCCAGAGTGTCAGGCTACAAGGACAGAAGGGACAGTGTGACAGCCAGGGCTCGCTCACCTGCCCTGCCCGCCCCGCCCACCCCACCCAGCCAGCCAGGACAGCCCCACCCTCTCCGCACCAGCACTTCTAGGTCATTGCCTCCCAGATCCAGCTGTTCCAGCTTGACCAGGAAAGACAGGGACCTGCATGGGGAACAGAGCAAGCTTCGTTTCGGCTGCATGGCCCAGAGCCCCAGGGCTGCAGCCCCAGCAGACCCCTGCCGCTGCGCCTGTGCCCACTCACGCAGGCAGAGACTTGAGCAGGTTCTCCCGGAGCTCCAGGGTCACCAGGTTGGCGAGGCTGCAAGAGAGACCAGGGTGGGGCATGAAGGAGGCAAGGAGAGGAGCAGAGCAGGGCTGAGCCAGGCCCCCCAGGACACTCACTTGCCCACATCCCCGGGCAGCGTCTGCAAGGACACGTCATTCAGGGCCAAGTGGGCCAGGCTGCGCAGCTGTGTGAAGCCTTCAGGGAGCCTACGCCAGAGGAAGGGGACCCTCAGACTCCTGGCCAGGGCTATGGGACCCGCCCCATCCCACGGCCACCCCCACCACGTCACCCACCCACCTGGACAGGGGGTTCCCACTGAAGTCCGCAATCTCCAGGGCCTTGCAGAACTTGATGCTCTCAGGGATCTCGGGGATGTCTGTGACCACAGAGGGATTCCTACTGAGCTGCCCATGGCCTCCTGGAGCTCAGAGCCCTGCCCGCCACCCCAGGCTGCACCCAGACCCGCCCCGGGGCTCCACACCGTTCCGGGACACGTCCAGCTCCACCAGCTGCATGAAGTTGGCCACCTCAGGGGGCAGCCGCTGGATCTCGTTGTCACTTAGGCCCAGCTTTCGTAGGTTCAGCAGCCGAAAGAAGGGCTGTGGGCAGGGGGTGGGGTCGTGGAGACAAGGCCTGCAGCAGAGAGCCCCTCCAAGTAGACACGCTCACTGCTCATGGTCTGCTGCAGGCCCTGCCACATGCCCCTGCTGCAGCCACGGAAGCCAGGAGGGAAGAGCGCACACGCACCTCACTGCACCCGGTGCCCCGACTACTGGCACCAACCAGGTCACCCTTGTGTCCCCTCAGGCGAGTTCCCTGCCGCCGCCTTGCCACTGGGCTGGCGCCTCACGCGTTCAAATCTTAGCTGAGAAGCCACCTCCCCCTGACTTGGCGGGTCCCTGTTCCTTGCCCTGTGTGTTCCCTCAGGATTCCACCCATCACCCGATTGACCTGCCGCTCAACAGGTGAGCCCTCCGGGGTGGTTTCTGCTACTGCACCCCAACAACCACCCAGGTCCGGGTCTGTGCCAAGAATTTGACGAAATGGCAAAAAATAATAGTAAGTAACGACAACAGCGGACCGCCACAGGTGCACGTGGCGCTGCGGGCACGGCTGCGGGCACGGCTGCGGGCACGGCTGCGGGCACGGCTGCGGGCCGGGCGCCGCGTGCGGAAGACCTGGAAACGCACAGCCCAAGCCCAGGCCGGAGCCACGCCCCCCGCCCTCGCCGCTCCCCTGAGCACCCAGTCTCGGAAAAGGAAGCCCTTTTGTGACTCGCTTCCTTCAGCTCCTCTCTCTCGGGTGGCCTCAGGAGGAAAGCAAGCGGACCCCATGGGGCGGCAGCAGGCGTGTCCGGGACCACCTGACGGGGGGCGCCCCCGCGCCCCCCAACACCCGGGAGGAGAAGCCAAGCCTGCCCGCCTCCTGCGCAGCCCAGCCAGTTCCTGTCCGCCTCGCGGCCAAGTTCACCTCCCTGACCTACCGTACCTGCGCCGCGCCCGCCCCGCCCCCGGCTCCTCCAGGCTGCGGCCGTCCCGCCCGGGGCCGGCACCTGATGCCCGTGCCGGGGCCGGGCCTGCGGGGCGGCCGGCGGGGCGGCCGGCGCTCACCTTGGGCAGCTCGCGCAGCTGGTTCGCGTCGAGCAGCAGCTCCTCCAGGCTGCGGCTGTAGCGGTAGATCTCCTCGGGCACGGCCTGCAGCGAGCAGTGCCGCTTGTCCACCGACTCCACGTGCCGGTTGCAGCGCCACAGCGGGATGCACTTGAGCATGGTGCGGGCGGGGGGCGGGGCGCGGCCCGCATGAGCGCCGGGCCGGCCGCCGCGGGGAAGGCAGGGGCGGGGGGCGGCCCGGGGCCCGGCCCGCGCTCGGAGCGCTCGGAACGCGGGCGGCCCGCGCGGGGGGCGCGGCCGGGTCGGCGCTCAGGCTTCCCGAAGCGGGCGGCGGCGGCCCCGCATCCCTCCCGCCCGCTCGCTCCGGCCCGCCTGCTCGTCCGCCGCCGCACCGCAGCCGGAACCGCCGCCGCTGCCCGCCGACAACCGCCGGCCGCCGCGCAGCCCGCCGGGAAGCCGAGGCCCGCCCTCGCCGCCGGGACTGCAACCCCCACAAGGCCGCGCGGCGCCGCCGCCTCCGAGGACCCGTAGCTGCCTCGCGCACGGCCTGCTGGGAGCCCCAGCTTCCGCCCTCCGCGCGCGGTGGGGCGGGGCCTGGAGCCCGTGCGCGGCCCGAGGCCTCCTCCCGCCCCGGCGTTGGTCTCGTGACCACACGCGGCCCGGCGCCCGCCCCGCCCACCGGGACGCGCGCTGCCTGAGGCCAGGGCGCCGCAGACTCTTGTGTCCGATGGGGCCGATGCGGCTAATGCTGCCGGGGCCCGAAGGCGCCGGGCCGGCCTCCTCCCGGCACCACCCGCGCGGCAGGGAGCCGCCCCGAGACCGCCCTCGGCCCGCCCCCGGCCCCCACACCCCCGCCAGGCTGTCCGGCCGGCCCCGCGGAGCCCCGAGACCGCCCTCGGCCCGCCCCCGGCCCCCACGCCCCCCGCCAGGCTGTCCGGCCGGCCCCGCGGAGCCCCGAGACCGCCCTCGGCCCGCCCCCGGCCCCCACGCCCCCCGCCAGGCTGTCCGGCCGGCCCCGCGGAGCCCCGAGACCGCCCTCGGCCCGCCCCCGGCCCCCACGCCGCCGGCGCGCAGGACACCGGCACACACAGCCGTGGGAGGGCAGCAGCTTCTGCTCCTTTATGCGCGCGCACGGGCGCGGGGCCCGACACCACCGAATCGCGCTCCACGCAGAGGGCACAAGAGCAAGTGCAAGTCCGGGGAAGGGGCCGCGGTCACGCGGAGAGGTCACTGTTGTCAAAACGCTCCTGGTCATACACTTCGGCCACAACCTTGCGGCCAGCGAACCAGCGCCCATTGAGGGCCTGGATGGCCTTGTGAGTCTCGGAGGCCATGGAGAACTCCACGAAGATCTTGACGATGATCTCCGCGTCCTCCTCCTCGCCCTGCTTCTCCTGGTAGATGATGACGCGGTTCACGGCGCCGAACTTGCCGCACTCCTCCGTCACCTCCCCCTCCAGGTCGTCGTCGATGTCCTTGGGGTCCACCATGTTGCGCAGCACCATCACTGTGGACTGTGGGCGGGGACAGCTGAGCGCCGGGCCCCGCCCCACCGGCCCCGCCCCTGGGTCTGGCCCCGCCCCGCCGGCTCCACCCACCTCGGGGAGCAGCTTCTGCATCACCATGGGGCGGGCTCTGCTGCCGGCCCCGCCCCTGGGCCTGGCCCCGCCCCCGCCCCGCCGGCCCCACCCACCTCCTGCTTGCGGAGCAGCTTCTGCATCACCATGTGGCGGGCGCTGCTGCCGGAGATGCTCATGTGCTCCTGCTCGCTCAGCATCTCCGGCCGCTCTGACTCGGGAAACAGCTCCTCCTCCTCCTTCTCCTTCTTGGGCTCCAGCAGGCCCAGCGTCGGGGGGCTGGCCAGGATGGGGTTCACCACTCCCACCGAGGGGATGGTGACCGGAATGGGAGGCCGGGCTGGGGTCACACCTGCAGCAGACCCAGCAGGTCCACCAGTCACGCCCAGGCCCGCCCTTCCCGGGAGCTAGGCGGGCCCACCTGCCCTGACCCACCCGGCTCACCTGTGATGACTCCCGGGGCCTGGGCAGCCATGACTGCCTGTGGCAGAGCCCCCAGGGGCTGGGCCAGAGTCAGTGCAGGGGACACCAGTCCAGGGGTGGCGAGGGTGCCCAGCACCGCCGCTCCAGCCACTGCTTCCTGCAACCCAAAGGCCCCCCTCAGTGCTCAGTCCAGCCCCTGCACTCAATGCCACCCGGAGAGCCAGGCAGGCCCGGGAGCAAACCCACAACGGCACCAGCCCTCACCTGAGCCGTAATCTTGGCTGTGGCTGCCGCTGCGGCCACAGCAGCAGCTGGCGGGAGGCCTCCGGGTGTGGCAGGTGTGAGCAGGGGCATGGGGGGGGTGACAGCCTTGCCCACCCGCAAATACTGGCCACCCAGGTCAAAGAGGTTCATGGACGACACGGCATCCTGAGACGACTGGGCCTTCTCATACTCTGCGGGGCAGGGGCAGCGGTGAGGGCCGCGGTGCGGGCAGGCCCGGCCCGCCCGCCTCAGCCCGCCCCAGCTCACCAATGAAGCCGTAGCCCTTGTGCTTGCCCGTCGTGGGGTCCCGGGCCAGCGTGCAGGACTTGATCTTGCCAAAGGCCTCGAACACGCTCTTGATGTCGTCATCCGACAGGTCCTGGTGCACGGACGCCACGTAGATGCGGTTGAAGGCGCGCGCCTCCTCCGCGAGCTGGTCGATGATGGGCTGGGCCTGCCCGATGTTGCTGGGCCTGCCCACCTGTGCGAGAGCCCCGTCAGCCCTTCGCCCGGGGCTTCCTGCCCCCAGCCAGCCTGCAGGCAGCCCCCCAGGCCCTCACCTTGATGTTCCGGCCTCCCAGCATCACCGAGTTCATCTGCTCCAAGGCTAGCTGTGCGGCTTCGGGGACCTCGTACTCCACAAACGCAAAGCCCTGCACACAGGAGGCACACGCCATGAGGCCAGGGGGCCTCGGCGGGGCGGGGAGGGGTGGGGAGGGGCGGGGCGGCAGGCCAAGCCTCACCTTGTGCTTCATGGTGACTGAGTCCCAGGACATGTCAATGCTCTTGATGGGCCCGAAGGGGGCAAAGGCCTGGCGGATGGTGTCCTCGCCCAGCTCGTAGTAGATGGAGCCCACGTAGACCCGGCACATGATGGCCAGCGCCCGCTGCCGCTGAGCTGCCATCTGCAGCAGGACACAAGGGGAGAGAGCCACTGGCTTGTGACGGGGTGGAAGGAGCCGGGCAGCCCACGCCCCTCCGGGCCCACCCGCTCAGCTCCGCGGTGGTGAGGACCCCCACGCGGCAGCGCGGCACAGGCTCGCTCTGCGGTCAGGGTGGCGAGGGTCAGCAGGACCCTACCCCCAGGCAGGAAGGCCAGGCCCCAAGGCAGGACACGGACACACCCTGGCCCAGCCAGGTCCCGGGCAGACTGGCAGCAAAGCTGACAGGTGGCAGCGGGCAGGGCTGTGTGCCCTCCCGCCCAGCCCACCCCTCCAGTCTGGGGGCCAGGGACCCTGGGCTGGGCTGGGAGATCCTCCCGGAGTCCTGACAAGTGTTCCGACGGAAGAGGGAAGGGTGAGCAGCACCCACTGGCGTGGAGGCAAGAGAGGGGGCAGAAGACAGGGCAGCTACTGCCCACAAGAAACCCCAGGGGAGGGGTCAGGGGCCCAGACGGGGGCTCCCTGGAGAGATGATGAACAGCTACTTGTGCAGGGCCAACTTGTCAGGCGGGGGCTCAGCGTTCCGCAAGCCCCCCAAGCCTTGAACCCCCTAGCAGAAAAGAGCTGCCTGGAGCCCAGGCCCACCACCCACAGGGCACGAGGGGGCACGCCCTGCGTCTGTACTGGGGCAAGCTTGGCCGCCATGCTTAATGGCCCCACCAAGCCCTCAGGAATGGGGTTCCCATCCCTGCCACCTCACACAACGTGCCAGGCAGGGGGTCCCCAGAGCCACATGTGGTGCCGTGACTACGACTGGAGCCCAGCTCCTCTAAGGCACCAGCCCGGAAGAGGGACCTAAAAAAGGCCCACAGCTCCCCAAGGTAGCAGATCCCCCAGTGGGACGCTCCTCCTCAAAATGGGCTCCCGGCCGATAGGTCCCGGGCCCCTCGCTGAGACCGAGGACCCCAGAGGTGGAATCATGTCCCCTCTCGCTAAGCACCCCGGGCGTGACACCATCTGCCCCTCAGGTCAAAGTTGCTCCCCAACAGCAAGTGGGTCAAGCGCCCCCGCCCTGACGTCTCCTGCAGACAGGCGCCCCCCAGAGAGGATACCGCGTCTGCCTGGCCGCTGAGAGGCCACATCTCCCATGAGAGCAGCAGGCCCAGGGGTGGCCCCCAGAGACAGGGCCATGCTCCCCACCTCCCTCCCCAGGGGCCCCATGCCGCCTCCTGAGCCTGCCTCGGGGGTGGGGCTTCCCTCCCCAGACTCCTCTGCCCACGGCAGCCAAGGCCACACCACAGCCTCGCGTCCCTGGCCTGCCCTGGCTGCATGGCCTCTGCTTCCTGCTGGCAGCCGGGCCCGCGGCCTTGCCCTTCCCGCGCTCGCTCGCTCGGGTCCCCCCAGGACCCCCCCGTCCATCCGTCCTCCCTCCCGGGTCTGATGGGGCTGAGTTAGGACTCTTCTCCTTGGGGCCTGACCCCGACCCAGGAGCCCGGCAGCCTGGAGACTGAGGAGCTGGAGGCCTGGGCAGCGCCCCGTGCGTGCAGGTGCACGGGTGCAGGCGGGCCTGGCGCAGGCCGCCACCCTCGGCCGGCTGCCCTCCGCGGTTACCTGGCCGGTTAGTTCTAAGGCGGGCCCTCAGCAGACGCAGGCCTCCCCGGGGCGGCCCCGGGTGGGTGCCCGCCCACCAGTGGCCCCGCCGCGCTCGTCGGAGCTGGCGGGCAGGGCCGGCCAGGGGAGCCAGGTCCCCAGCACACGGGCGCACTGCCCCCCTCTAGCCCTGACTAAGGACATGAGCCCCGGAAGAAGTGAGCATTTCTATTGACCGATTGCAAAGGTGAGAGAGGATCTCCAAAGCCCATTGTCACTGCTGCCATCTGAAAGACAGTAAAGACAGAGTTCAGTCTGTTGGAGCCGAGCAGTCTCCCACTCTCGTCACACCTCACGCAGACAGCGGCAGGCCCGGAGTCCCCGCCCTGCCAGGGAGGCCCGCCTGCCTTCCCAGACGCCGGCCAGGGCTGGCACCGGCACCTGCCCGGGGGTCCTGAGCCCCGCACCCGCCTGCGGCCTGGCCGGCGGGGCGGAGGGAGGGAGCGCGGAGCGGGGCGGCCAGGGCAGGGCTGGCAGCGTGCAGGTCTAAGGGCTGGCGGGGGCGGGCGCGAGGCCCAGGCTCGGGGTGGCCGGCCCTGCTCTGCCCCTCAGCCGTCGTGGCCTGGGCCACAGGTGTAAGCCGGGCCCTGCGGAGGTGCCCGCCCGGGTTCAGTCCGGGGTCCCAGCCAGGCGGTCCGGCCTCGCTGCAGGGGCGGGAGCCCGGCCGCTCTTATCCGAGGCCACGGGGGCAGGGAGGAAGGCCTGTCCAGGCCGCGCCTGCGGCGGGGCAGCGGGGCACGGGCGCAGGGGTGACCTGAGGCAACAGTCTGCAGTCCGAGAAGAGGAGCCGGCCGGGGAGCGGACAGGGCTACAGAGAAGGGGCGGGCAGGGGCCGGGCCGCCCGTGGCTCAGGGAACCCAGGCGTCCCAAGAAGGAGTCCTTGAGAAGCCGAGAACCACACCGCCGGGCGGGGCGGCCACAGGCGCAGGAGGAAGAGAAGGAAGAGGCGGCGGCGGGCGGGCGGCGGGCGGCTCACCTGCAGGTTTGTGAGCTGCTGCTGCTGGTGCGCGATGGTCTGCTTCACCAGCACGCTCTTGATGCTCTGCTCCATGGCATACTTCTTGGCCTGCGGGACAAGGCGGTGAGCAGCGCTGGGGGCTCACCCAGGCCGCGGCTCTGCGCCCCCACGCTGGCAGGCGCGCTCACCTTCTGGAGGGCCTCCTGCTGCTCAGGCGTCAGGGGAGGCAGCCCCAGCTTCGCGGCCGTGTTCTGCCCGTTCTCCATCTTGATGGAGTCTGTCCCCTGCGGGTGGGGGTGGGAAACGGTCAGGAACCCACTCAGGACCCCACCCCCGTGTCCAGGGGCACAGTCCTGGCACGGTCTCCTGCCTGGTCTCTCTGTGGAATGTCCTACCACCTGTGTGCCTGGCCCCCAGGACCCACGGGTGGGATGCACAGCAGGGCAGACAGGTACCACGTGGGCCCCGGGCCCAGCTGTGGGGCTCAGGTCATAACAACGCCCCCAGGAGCCACGGAAACAGGCGGCAAGTAGCAGGAGGGGCCAGTCCTTGTGGCCAGCTTGACCCCAGACCCTCAGACCCTGGCTGCCCCCCAAGACAGGGGGAGGGGTCAGGGCCCTGGCCGGTCACTTTCTCGTGGCCCCGGCCATGGCTGGAGGAGTTCCAGAGAGCACTCCAGGGCCATGCATGGGAATAGGGCCTCCGGCCTCTGCTGCACGCCCCCCAACACCGCAGAGCCCAGGGAGGCCTCTAGCCCACCTCCCCCGACTCCTCCCTGGCTGTGCTTAAGCTGGAGAGAAGCCAGGAGCAGCCCAGCCATGGGAGGGGGCTGGGGCAGGCACGCATAGGCACAGGGAGATGCCTGGGGCGGGGGCAGTCACGCCCGCTGCAGACCACAGCAGATGCTGCTGCTGGGATTCTATCCACACGCCTGACAAGTTCACTTCTGAGCTGTCTGCAGGGAGAGTCGCGTGGCCATGGGACTAAAGAGAGCGTGGGTTTTGGGGGTTTGCGCACACCTGCCCGACCAGCAGCTCAGGGCCCTGGAGACCCAGCATCTGTGCAGAGAGCCAGCACTGGACTCCCGCACGCAGCCTGAGGGACGGCAGGGAAGGGAGGCAGGTCCCCAGCCCAGGAGTGACAAGGCCGGAGGGGCCGGCTGACCCAAACCCCATGAACCACGGCCTGAGAGCAGCACAGGCTGAGGGCAGAAGGCCTGGAGGCTCCGCCCCTAGCAACCCAGTCTGCCCCTGGGAGGCTGGGAGAGGCCCCCAAAGTCAGGGGCCGCATGCTAAAGCAGGCTGTCACCATGGTCGTCAATGCCAACCCCTGGCAGCCCCTTAGAAACTTTTCAGTCTCCTCTTTGTCACAGTAAACAAAAGGCTCTTCTGCTCCCGACCAATGGCTGGCCAGCCAGCAGGGGGCTGGTGGGAGGGACTCCCCGCCCCAGTGCCCACCAGCTTCAGCCCCAGGAACGCAGGAGCCGGGCTGCACGCCATGTGCGCCAGGAGTGGGGGGACCCCAGGGGGAGGCCCAGTTCCCACAGGCCCCCAGAAGCCCTTGCTGAGCCCGCTGCAAACCGCTGGAGGCAGGGGCCGCCACTGAGAAGCACAAAGAGCAGCCACCCCGTGACCCACAGGACACACCCCCAGGGCGGGGCGCGGGCAGCACAAGCTCCGCCCAGGCCCCCCCACAGCCCAGCGAGGCCCCGCCCCGCTCTGCTGCGTGAATCGGAGGCGTGGCTCCCGACAAGCCTCTGCACTTCCGCGAGGCCGCGCAGCGCGCACCCGCGGGGGCTCAGCCCCTCCCACCGCCCGTGCCCACCGCGGAGGCGGGTGCCGCCGAGGGGGAGGCTCCAGGGGCCGCTGCCTTCCTCCCACCCGCCCTGGCCAGGTCGGGCGGGCGCGGGCGCTGAGGGTCAGTACCTGTGGCGGTTTCCACTTGTCTCCCGCTGCCACCACTGCCGCCGCCGCCGGCTCGGACCCCCCTCCTTGCTGGCCATTGACCTGCTGCAGGCAGGAAGGAGAGGCTGTAACCAGGAGTCACGAGACCACCACCCGGTCCTCTCGCCTTCCCACAGGTGAGCAAGGGGGCCGGGCAGGGGTGCAGAGGGGGACCGGCTCCGGCTCAGTCCTGGACACCCCTGACACGACCCAGCCGGCGCCCATTCCACCACCAGACGGGCAGCTGCCCAGGGCTGGGGCACAGGGGCCAGCCGGGCAGGAACCACAGTGCACTCTGGGGCAGCCTCAGTGGGCAGCCAAGTCCCCAGGAGGGGACAGAGAGCCAAGGAAAGAGTGGCCATCTGGCCACACGACTGTCCTACAGATCAGCTCCTTTCCCGCCAGCAGGACGTGGCCGCCCCTCCAGCACCCTACACATGCTCCTGGGCCGTGGAACCCGGAGAAGGGCAGCCTGGCTTAGCCACACACTCGACCCCACACCCAGAGGGGCCCTGGGGCACAGCCGTGCAGTCAATGGAAGGACCGCCCCCCACATGGCCTCCACAGGGGGCGGGACAAAGACAGGACTAGGACAGGCGGCAGGCAGCATCCTGGGGGCCTAACAGAAGGGCACTTATTGGAGGCCACGCAGCGGGAGCCAAGAGCCGAACGCACACCCAGCTCCCAGCTCAGGGACAAGACGCACAGACACCTAGGAGCAAGGGGCCGGCCATGCCCACCCGGGACCCTGTGCAGACACCACAGAGGCTGCACTGACTCTGCCAGAGTGTGTCTCAGGCCCTTTAGCCTCCAAGGGAACACAGCCTAGGCCCGGCTGCAAGGAGCCGTGGCCACCCCAGCCCAGCACCTCGCTCGTCACCACATTCGGCAGAGACCGTGCCCTGGAGAGCGTCAAGTAAAGGGGTCCCTCCGACACAGGTCCCAGCCAGGGGGTGAATGGGCTCGGAGCCTGCCTGTCCCCACAGCTAGAAGTCACTTCAGCTCTGCAGAAGCAATCCAGGCCTAGGCCCGTCAGCAGGGCCACCTGAAGGCGAGTCTGTGAAGAATCCCTGCTTTCCCCAATTCCTACAACAGCCAACACAGGTCACAGGAAAGTGCTGAGCAGAACGCATCTCAGAAGAGACCTCCAGAGAAAGTGCGAGCAGCAGGGACCCCACGCAGGCCATCCCACCCCGTCCACGGAGCCCCCAGCACCGCTGAGCTGGGGGTCCGCTGTAAGCTACTGAGAGCTAGAGGACAGTCCTTTATCAGCCCAGCTAGTCCCGTGCCACTTATCCGCCGGCAACGAGAGCTAGTCCTGGGCTTCACAGCAGCGCTGTCCAGCCTTGTGGCTCCCCTGGGCCACGTCGGGGAAAAGTCTTGGGCCACACGTGAAATGCAGTAATGACAGCTGAGAAGCTAAAAAAAAAAAAAGGGTCGTAGAAAAACCTCATAGTGTTTGAAGAGTATGGGGAAGCACTCAAAGCCATCCTGGGCCACAGGTTGGACCTGCCTGTTCCAGTCACAAAGCGCCCCCAGCACCAGGTACCAGTGCTTCAAGTGGGGATGCCCCCCACCCCCCAGGCAGTGAAGCCCCATGATTCTGGGACCCAGACTCCAGCCCTGCCACTGGTCAGCAGGGTGGGGTGAAGAGGATTATTTCCATCAGAGCACCAGGGGGTGACTGGCTTCAGGCCCTGCTCTCCGGCCTGTCTCCTAGGGCTGGCGCGTGCGGGTTTGGTGAGTCACCCCACATGCAGCTCTCCAGGGAGCCCCTGCATATGGCAGACAAGCCGCAGGTGCAGTGACTGTTAGTGCAGCTACAGTGCCCAATGTCGCTGCCTCTCACCTGCTCAGTCCTTCCCTGGAGCCACGCCATCTCGCGTGGCCACGCACAGTGCTGGGCGCTGTGGATACACAGAGAACCAAGCATGGCAGCCAGCATGGCAGAGCACGCCCGCCAAGGAGAGAGGCAGCAGAGTGGAAGCGGGGTGATGAGGCACGCTCAGCCACCGCAGCCGGGGGCGGCCTCCGTGCTGGCGCTGCAGGGGAAGGAAGCACTATGCCCACGGGGAGGCAAGAGGGTCCCCGTGCCCCTGACAGATGGAAGCCAAAGATGATGGCTCCAAGTGAGAGTGACCTGGCTGTCACAGGAAGGGGACAGTGGTGAGTGAGGGTGGAGTGCTGCTGCAGCCTCCAGGGAGAAGGCATCTCTACATCTCCCAGGGCCTTCTCTCACCAGGTCACTGCCAGTCAAGTTCAGGGTCACTCTGCCCCACCCACCCCCAAGAGCTGAGGCTGCAGCCCAGGATAGCGAGCAACGTCTCAGTGTGCACGGACCAGACGGAGAACTAGGACAGCAGGAAGACAGGCAAACCCTTCTAGACACCGGTCCACGCACAGCTTAGAAGAGGACGTCAGACCACAGCCTGGACCTCACTCGTGGCGTCCGATGTGATAAGCCTGGGCCTTTCCTTCACGCTTTACACGTGTCCGGAGGGCTTGGGTGGGCAACCAACACCCCTATCGAAAGCCCCAGCTTACGGGTCCAGACTTCCTGCTCACATCCACAGCTTCTATGG
Source organism: Craseonycteris thonglongyai (assembly GCA_004027555.1). Taxonomy (NCBI): domain Eukaryota; kingdom Metazoa; phylum Chordata; class Mammalia; order Chiroptera; family Craseonycteridae; genus Craseonycteris; species Craseonycteris thonglongyai. The sequence continues at coordinate 23,359 of PVKE010013266.1, read as the reverse complement.
CGCTGCCTGTGTCTGACACTGTGCCATAGCTGAGCCGAGCCCCAGTCCCCATGAGCACAGGGCACGGACTCCAGGGACTGTGGTCACACTGTTCTGCAGGCGGCGAGGGAGACGAGGTGTTGCCTCTCACTGGCCTCCCCCTACACCTTCCCGGGAGTCCCAGTCCTTGTCCCCAAGCCTCACACCCCCGCCCCCCACCCAACAAACCCGCAGCCCCCACCTCGCTTCCCCCTTCCCTCACGCCGGTCATCTGCTCTTGTGGTTTCAACACGAGGCAGGACACGGTAGAGAAAGGACCGTGAAGGTAGCTGGGAACCTCACAGGCTGGGGGGGCCTCTCTCTCACTGGAACTCAGTTCCTGCCCACCTCCCTCACCCGGTGTCCGCCCGCTGGGCGCAGGGCCTGGTCAGGACAGTGCACACGCACTTCCTGACCCTCAGTTGTCTCCCCCACCAGCCCGGCCTCAGACGGCATGACCGAGCGTGCGTCCCGGAGCAGAGGGGCAGATAAGGGAAGAGATGAAATGCCACCGGGAAGGGCCCAGGAGAGGATCCAGTTACACAAGCCAAGCGAAGAGGGAGGCAGATGGGCCCAGGGAGGCTTCACCACGCAGGTGTGGAGCAGGGAGGGCTCTCCGGCTGTGCCAATGGGTGCACGGGGCTCAGATGGGGGTGAGCACTGGGCACCTGGGTGGCAGCCGGTCTCTGGTGCCCATCAGACCTCTGGGCGGGGCGGGACTGCCCCTCGATGCCCCCTTGTGCCCCCCAAGTCCTCGCACAGCGCGTGAGACTCAAGTGCGCGCGCACGTCCTGCCCTTTCCGGGCGGGGACGACAGGATGGGGTCCCCTGTGAGCTGGGGACCCCGTCCCCGCAGAGCTTCAACGGGGAGCCGCCGCGTAGCTGCGGGTGCAACGGGCCCGCCGCGCAGCCCCGGCGGCAGAGGGAACAACGGCCGCCTGGCTGCGCCCCGAGGCTGCCGGGCGGGACGCCCCAAGGGGCCGGCTCGGCGCGCCCCGGGCCCGCGCCCGCCGCCGGAAGCTCCAGCCCCGCGGGCCGGAAGCCGCGGCCCGGCCCCCGCCTCGCCTCACGCGACCCCGGGCGGGCCGGCGAGCGTCGGCCGCGTCCTCGGAGGGGCCCTCGGCGCCCAGGCCCGGGCCGGGGGGCCCGCGGCCGCCAGCGGCGCGGAGGCCCGCGCTCACCGGGAGCTCACTTACGAGAGCTATGGTCGCCGTCGCCATCTTGCGCCCGTCGCGGCCGCCGCGCGCGCCACCCGCTCCGGCTCCCTCCGCGGTCTCGCGCGATGTGGGCGCTTGCGGGGCAGAGGCGGAACTATCGCGATACGAGGCCCGCGAAGTGGTAGCGGCGAGAGGGGGACGCGCTTCCGGGGCGGGGCGGTGGGAGCGGAAGGGGCGGGGCCACGTCGGGAGGGCGTGTCCTCGGGCATGCGCAGTAGGGCCAGGACCCTCTCGTGTTGATCCGATCCACACCTTTGCACCCGCGGCTGCCGCGCTCGGCCTCCTATACAGACACGCCCCGGCGCCGTCCCCCCGCTCGCACCCCAGCGCCCCGGACAGAGGACGCCCAGGTCCCCCCCAGGGCTGGAGTCCGTCCCGTCCAACCGGACGGTCCAGTTGAGAGAGGTGACAGACCATCGCCATACATCGGAGTCGGACCTCCAGATGCATCTTGTGCATCCCAGCATCTCGGGGGTCGGGACGCGCCTACCGACGGCGGCCGTGTCCTCGCGTCCTCCCCGCCGCGGATTGACAGCTCAGGGGTGCATCTGCCTGCGACGGCGTCCTAGGCTCCGTGCACCGGAGCCAGGCTGCAGGGCCAGCCCGAGGGGCTGCCCCCAAGGGCCCCTTCACCCCTGAGCCGGTTCGAAAGGGCTGCAGCCATCTGTCCGCGGCGTGTGGCCGGTGGACGGGGGACCGTGTAGGCGGTAGGGGTCACGCGTGGCAGTGCAGGTGGGAAGGGAGACCCCCGATCGCTCTCCCTGCCCACAGGTGAGGGCCAGCACGGGAGCTCTGAGGGCTGGCCGATGGGGCAGGGTCTTGTTTGGACTGGGGTGAGCAAGTGAGATTCTGGCCCTGACCACACCTCCAGCCCTGGCTCCGAGTCTAGTCCCCCGCATGTGCCACCTGCGGGCCTTAGAGAGGAGAGACCCCCTTCTGCAGCCCCTCCCAGCACAAAAGAAAAGACTGAGGGGCAGGGGGTGGGGTGCTCAGGGGACTGGCCTGGCTAGATCCCGGGCCTCAGAGCCCACCAGGCAACAAGTCCCACCACAAGGATCCGCTCACTCTTAGGTGCACCTGGGCAGCCCAGGATCAGCAAATCCCCCAGGAAGAGGGGAAAGGAACAGACAATAAAGCAAGAAGAACAGGGGGAAGCCGGATGGCTCAGTGGGTTAAGCGCTCACTTTGCAGCACCGGGGACCAAGGATCGAATCCCGGCCCCGGCCCGTGAGGACCCACATGCTGAGCTGGGGAGTGCCCCCAGTTCAGTTCTCACCGGGGTGAGACCCCGGCCCAGTCCCTGCCCTGTGCAGCCCCGCGCCCACCTGTGGAATGAAACTATGTGGAAAAACCGATGATGTGCAACTATGGAGACTGTTCTGGGCCCTCTCTCTTCTCTCTGTCTCTGTATCTCTCTGTCAAAAACAATAAAAATAATCTCTAAAAAAAAAAAAAGGACACGTTGCTGAGAATTTTCAAAGCACCAGAGCACAGGGGTTGGGGAGAGAATCATAGACAGGCTCAGAACTCAGAAAAGTACAGGTTCTTGGGACTAGAAGAAAATGATGTCATGTCCTCAACACCTTGGCACAGTCACTTTCGGCGTAGCCTAACCCGTACCCAGTTGTGCTGACAAGCAGACGGGCCAGTAGGACTGGCATGCCAATTCCCTGACTTCCCACGCATCCTCACCCAGGACCTACAGGTCAAACAAGAGGAAAGCCTGGGACCTAGAGACCAGAGGCCCCAGGATGCTGGTGAACAAGGAGCCCGGCCCCCCAACAGGCAGCCTGGGGCAGAGTGGGCGTGGTGGGGGTGCCAGGGGGAGACAAAACTAAGCAGTCACTTAGGTGGTGAACCCCAGATATCGAGGGGAGGCTCACACGTCTGTGAGGGAATCTAAAGATGAAATGACACATGTACAGGAAACTAAGTAAAGCAAAATAAGGGCCGTGAGTAACTGCAGCGAAAACGGAAGGTTGTGCAGGAAAGCAAATATAATCCGGGGGCACCTGTTCTCTGCTGAGGACATGAAGGTGTAATAATACCCACCCCGCTGGGACGCAGCGGGGTCAGGGCCTCTGCCCCAGGGGCCACCTAAGGTACAAAAGCCAATAAAAAGCAGTAAAAGCACAGGTATGCTCTGGTGAAACCTGGGTTTTAAATGCCTGAAACCGCTGAGAGAAGTTTTGGAAACGGTCAAGGGTTGCAGGCTGCCTTTGTTGCCGACGTAAGAAACCATTGCACTTCTAAAGGGGACGTGCATGTCACTTTGAAAAGACAGACCTCAAAAGGGAAACCTGCACCTCATCTGGATTAAGGAAGCGGTGGCAGAGTTTGGAGTTCGGTTTAATCAAGGGTACAATGTGCCATGTGCACGCGACACGCGGGCCGTTAACGAAGACGACGCGGAATCAGACAGCTTAGCATCAGGCGGGTGCGTCGGGTCAGACCCGCGCGTTTAGGCTGAAAGGCGTGAGAATCCCGAGTCACTTCGTAAAGAGCGGTGACACTTTGAAGGTGACTGGAGACATGTCTACGGGCTGGGCCTGGGTCTGCTGGTTTAGTCTCGGGTGTGGGCTGGGGTGACGTGTGGTGGAACACAGGATGGTGACCCCTAAAGATGTTCGTGGCCCAACCCGCGGGGGCCTGTGCGTGTCTGGAATGTGGCAAAGGGACTCTGAGATGGGAGGCTGTCCTGGGTGACCCAGGTGGACTCGGATGGTTCAGGGAAAAAAATCCACCCGCCGCTGCTGGCTTTGAAGATGGCGGATGGGGACCCTGGGGCCGAGCCAAGGAATGTGGGGTCCCAAGAAGCTGGGGTGGGCCTTCCGTGTACAGCAGGTGAGCACACGGGGGGCTCGGCCTGACACCCATAAGCCGACAGCCAACCGAAGGAGACAGGTCCTCCCCGAGAGCTCCAGGCAGGAGGGCGCCCGCTGGGCCCTGGCTTTAGGCTGAGGGCCCTGCCAGGGCCACAGCGAGGTGCTGTCCTTAAGCCCCGACCTGTGCGGCAAATCCCCAGGGCAGCAACCGAGAAGGGACACACACAGGGGCCCCGTTTGGAAACGCGGAACAAGAACCCCGAATGCACTAGATGCGCGCATGCAACTGAAAACGCGAACGAGTGTTTGACCTGGAAAATGGAGGGGAGGGGAGAGGTGGTTCAAGAGACCTGCGCCCGCGGGGGCAACGGGCTGGGGGTGGGGGAGACAGGGAGCTGGGGGCCCCACCCTCAGGACCGGAGGAGAGGTGAGGGGGGAAGCTGGGGGGTGGGCTGAGCTCCAGAGGAGGCACAGGCAGCAGCAGGGAGGACCCCGACCCCTCCAGGCCAGAGAAAGGCCTGTGGAGGCGCCTGGAAGAGGGGGCGCGGTGCCGCCTCCCCGCAGGGCGAAGTGCGAGAGGGGCTCCGCCGTCCGCTTCTCCCGCCCCCGGCCGCGGGGCCTGAGGTGGGCGCTCCTTGAGAGGCTCCGGGGCACCGACCCGCGCCCCCCCCACAAGCCTGGGTCCCCGCCGGGCGGCCTCCGCCGCGCGCAGCGGCTTGGGGGGGCGGTGGAAGCAGGCCAGGTGGGGGGACCCCGGTCCCCAGGACGGGCGCCCCGGTGGGCCGGCCCTCACCGCCCTCACCCCCACCCGGGGCCCCTCGGCAGCCGGGCCAGGCAGGGCCCCCTCACGGGCCGCAGGCTGGGAGGCGGAGGCAGCGCGCGGCCTCCCACACCGGGCCCCAAACTCCCCGCGTGGGCGGCGTTGCGCAGTCACGGCTGGGCCCCGCGGTACTTGAGAAAGGCGCCGTCCAGGAAGGCCGCCAGCTTGGGCCGGTCATCCTGCAGGGGGAGCGGGAGGTGGGATGGCGCCGTGCAGGCCGCCCTCCGCGCCCTTGCAGCTGGGCCCGTGCACGGCGTGCGCACCCTCCCAGCCGACCGCGCGCACGCAGCGTGCACACCCTCCCAGCCGACCGCGCGCACGCAGCGTGCACACCCTCCCAGCCGGCCGCGCGCACGCAGCGTGCACACCCCCCCAGCCGGCCGCGCGCACGCAGCGTGCACACCCTCCCAGCCGGCCGCGCGCGCGCAGCGTGCACACCCTCCCAGCCGGCCGCGCGCACGCAGCGTGCACACCCTCCCAGCCGACCTCGCGCGCGTCGTGCACACCCCTCCCAGCCGACCTCGCGCGCGTCGTGCGCACCCTCCCAGCCGGCCGCGCGCACGCAGCGTGCACACCCTCCCAGCCGACCTCGCGCGCGTCGTGCACACCCTCCCAGCCGGCCGTGCGCGCGTCGTGCACACCCCTCCCAGCCGGCCGCGCGCGCGTCGTGCACACCCCTCCCAGCCGGCCGCGCGCACGCAGCGTGCGCACCCTCCCAGCCGGCCACGCGCGCGCGTCGTGCACACCCTCCCAGCCGGCCTCGCGCGCGTCGTGCACACCCCTCCCAGCTCCCACCCGGCCTCGCGTGCACCCCTCCCAGCCGGGCCTCGAACACGCGCGCGTGTGGCGTGCACACCCCTCCCAGCCGGCCTCGCACGCGCGCTCTGCACACCTCGTGGACAAAGCCGTAGTGCACGAGTTCGGCGGCCAGGTCCTGGGCGCTGTCAGCTGCGGCAGGAGCGTGGAAGGCGAGGCGTGAGGCTGCGGCCACTCTGGGCAACCCCCGCCCACCCAGGGTCCCCTCCGGGGTCCCCACCCAGCATACTTGGGAGGAGGTCGTAAGTGAGCTGCCGGTGCAGCCGGTCCTCTAGCACCAGGAGCAGAGTGAGCTGTGGAGGAGGCCGGAGGGAGAGCGGGGTCAGGGCCACGACCACCTCCCCGCCCCCACCTCGGTCCTGGGCTGCCCAGCTCACATGCCAGCGCGCCTTGTCCTCACTTCTCTCCAGGTTACACTGCATCTGGATCACCTGGGGGTGACAGGGGCCCCAGGTCACCCACAAAGGCTCATGCCCCTGACCGGACGGACAGCGAACGGCACGTGCCTTCCAGGGCGGTCCAGCACCGCACACCTCCCTCCCTGTCGCCACCTGGAGCCTTAAGGGAAACGTGCAGGGAGGACACGGAGGCTGGGTACTGAAGGATGAATAGGAGTTTTCACAGGCAGACAGAGTAGAGGTTGTGGGAAGCGGGAGTTCGGCAGGGCTGTGACAGAGCAGAAGCACAGGGCGGCCCCCCGAGCGGCTGGGGGCGGGCTGAGGACCCCCGCGATCTCCGTGGGCAGTTCTGGCTATTCCCACACATGCCTAGGTGGGGAACGGAGGTGCCCAGATCAGGGCAGTGATGAAGGGGACACACCCGAGGCCAAAGTCAGGGCCCCTGGGACCCGGTAGGTGTGCACAAGGAAAGGGGGAGCCCCGCAGAGGAGACACGTGTCCCCTGGTCAGCAAGCCGAGGGGGTGGGATCAGACGGGGCGGGGGCGGGGCAGACGGGCCTCTGATGACGTGCTTGGGGCAGCTGGGATCAGGGGTGGGCAGTGCACATGGGAACGGCAGCAGGGTCTGCGGGAAGTAGGGGGCCCTGCCCCCCAGCCCCACGGGGGGGTCAGCCAGGACGGGCTCCCCTCAGCCTGGAGGGGGGGCTGGGCCAGCCTGAGGCCATCCCGGGGACGGGGGTGGGGGGCTCACCTTTCTGGTCTCTGAGTCGAAAGGTTCTGGTGTCGGGGTCTTCGCCTTCTGGGCCTCCTCTGGGGGTGGGGCCAGCACCCGGGGCAGCCCCAGGGGCCGAGCAGCTGCGAAGTTCATCAGGGGGTAGATCCCGTTTCTGGGGACACAGCGTGGCAGGGTTGGGGGTTGGCTGGGGGCTCAGGCCAGGTACCGCCGGTGTCCCCAACCTGCCACCGGCTCACACCTGATGTCCTCCAGGAACTTGTCCAGCTCCAAGCAGGAGACCTCGGAGTACCTGGCGGGCACACGAGAGGCACGTGAGGGCGGCTGGCCAGCCTGCCTTGCCAGGCGGGCAGGACTGGGCGGGGGCTGGCCAGGCATGGGGGGCAGGGGGCCGCTCACCGCCATTGCAGCGGCGGCCGGGGGTGCCGGGGGATCTCCGCCAGGATGGCGTGCGGGTCCATGGACTTGGTCTTCTCCTCCACCACGTTCTCAGGCATGAGATCTGCAGGCCGCCGGAGCACTCAGGCCGGCCGGCCCTGAGCCGCGGGCCCCTCCCGCCTCCCAGACCCCAGGCCCAGCTGCCGGCCCGCCCCTCACACTGGTGCTGGATGAAGCAATGAGCGGCCAACAGCTTCAGCGAGTGCACCTCGAACAGCACACGGTGGAAGAGGAGGCTGTGGGCTGAGGGCCGGCGAGCCGGGTCACGGGCCAGGCAGCAGAGGATGAACTCCTGGGGGCGTGGAGAGAAGGGTCCCCCCATGTGGGCTGAGCAGGCCCCTGAAGTCCCCCAACCCCCAGGGGGCTTTCATGCAGGAATGTGCAGTGGGGGGGGACCTGTGAGAGGCCCCCGGGTTAGAACCTGCTCCTACAAACAGGCAGTGAGGCCCTGGGCCCAGAACTTCCCACAGGACCTCCGGCAAACCTCACAAAACCCGAAGGGGGCCGGCAGGGGGCCGTGTTGTGAGCACCCCCATTCACAGACGCGGTCTTGCAACTGCAGCTGTGGGGCTGGGCAGCGTGCCAGCAGATCAGCCCAGGCCCCAGAGGCCACGTGGTGAAGCCAGACAGTGCCCACACTCTGGGCAGAGAGGCTGTAAGTGCCGCTCCCCTCCCTTGCCTGGCGCCTGCCGACCATGACCTCCACAGGCTCAGACACCAGCTCGAGCCGGTCCCGGGGGAGGCTGCGAGGCAGGGCCCTGGGGTCAGGCAGACCCGGGGGCAGACACTGGCCCTATGACATCCTCTAAGGCGGGGGGCAAAGTACTTAGCCTCCCTGGCCTCGGCTTCTTCATCTGTGAAGCGGGCATAAGAGTGCCCACCTGTCTCTCTGACCTTACTCAGGACGTGCAGCCCTTGGCCTGGAACTCGGGGTGCAGCCCCCCCTGACTCCAGGACAGCCAGCTGGGAGGGGCAGGGCAAGCTCCTCACCCGCATGCTGGGGTCGCTCAGCGAGTGCCTGGCGCGAGCGATGGCCTCCTCGGTGACCCGGGTGTCTCCGTTGGCTTGGATCTCCAGCACAGCCATCTGAGGGCAGGGCCAGGTCAGGCGGTGGGAAGAGGGCAGCACGGGTGACTTGGTGACAGGGGAGGAGGGGGCAGCTGGCAGGCCAGGAAGGAGACCAAGGGGCTAGTACCTCCAGCGCACACATCCCAAAGGAGAAAATGTCCACAGCAGTGCCGTCAGCAACTTCTGAAAGATGGAGAGCAAGTCAGGGGGCGGAGGTGGCGTGTGCGGGGCGGAGGTGGCGCGCGGGGCGGAGGTGGCGCGCGGGGCGCAGGTGGCGCGCGGGGCGCAGGTGGCGCGGGGCGCAGGTGGCGCGCACGGGGCGCAGGTGGCGCGCGGGGCACAGGTGGCGCGCACGGGGCGCAGGTGGCACGCGGGGCGCAGGTGGCGCGCGGGGCGCAGGTGGCGCGCGCGGGGCGGAGGTGGCGCGCGGGGCGCAGGTGGCGCGCGGGGCGGAGGTGGCGCGCGGGGCGGAGGTGGCGCGCACGGGGCGCAGGTGGCGCGCGCGGGGCGGAGGTGGCGCACGGGGCGCAGGTGGCACGCGGGGCGCAGGTGGCGCGCGGGGCGGAGGTGGCGCGCGCGGGGCGCAGGTGGCGCGCGCGGGGCGGAGGTGGCGCGCGCGGGGCGGAGGTGGCGCGCGGGGCGCAGGTGGCGCGCGGGGCGGAGGTGGCGCGCACGGGGCGCAGGTGGCGCGCGCGGGGCGGAGGTGGCGCGCGGGGCGGAGGTGGCGCACGGGGCGCAGGTGGCGCGCACGGGGCGCAGGTGGCGCGCACGGGGCGCAGGTGGCGCGCGGGGCGGAGGTGGCGCGCGGGGCGGAGGTGGCGCGCTCCAGGACTCACCGCCGTACTCTGGCGGGAAGAAGTGCAGGTTCCGCGGTTCCTCCCGCTCGGCGCGCATGGGGCTTCGGAGGTCCACCGGGAGCGCTGCGGGAAGCGCGGGGCATGAGCGGACGGGACCTCTCGCGGCCCTCCATCCCTCAGGGTCCCCACGCACCGTTGGAGAAGATGCGGTGCCACACTGCGCCGGCCATGGGGGAGAAAGTGAGCGTCAACGTGAGGGACGTGGGTTCCCGCAGCCCCGCCGCGCCCCGCGCCCGCCGCGCCCCGCGCGCACCGGAGCCGATCTTGATGAGGCCGTTGTGTTGTATGAAGATGGTGTCGCTGGTCAGGTTCCCGTGGATGATGGGGGGGCTGCAGGTGTGCAGGAAGCTGCGGGGCGAGGGGAGGAGAGCGCGCGCGGAACCTGGTCAGGGGGCGCCCCCGGGTGCCGGGGGGCGCGGCGGGGCGCGCGCGGGCGCCCCTCACCTGAGCGCGGACAGGATCTGCGTGCACCAGCGCTTCCAGGCCTGGCGTGGGACGCACTCCGTCGGACCGGCGGGGAGAGGTGGCTGGGCCTGTGGCGCCCCCACCGCACCCCTGCCCCTGGGCCCAGCCCGGGTCCCCGTCCCCGCACCCTCTCCACCCCAGCCCGCCCCCCATATACCCGGGCGTTCATGGCCTTGTGGTTCTTCTTGGTCTTTTTGAGGAACTGCTTGAGGCTGCCCGACGACACGTACTCCGTGATGAAGACGACCTGCGGGGCGGCGGGCTCGCTGGGCTCCGCCAACTGCGGGCAGGTGCCCAGGGGCCGCCCCGACCTCCTCCCCCACCCCTGCCGTGCCCGTGTCTCACCCGGGCGCCCGCGTCGGAGGCATCCAGCCAGTACTTGTGCAGCTTGACGATGTTGGGATGGTCCAGCAGGGCCAGCTGCTCAAACATGGTCTGGATCTTCTCCTGGCAGGGGGAGGGGGTGCGGTCACGGGGTGGTCCCAGCAGGTGGGGTGGGGGAGACGCCGCGCGGGCCTCACCTCGTGAGCCGAGAAGGTTTTCCGGTCTCTGAAGCGCAGTTCGTTCCACACCACCTCCACGCCCTCCTCCGTGTCCATGGCCAGGAAGGTGCTCTGGACCCCTGGCATGTTCCCCTGGTTCACCTGGCGGCGGGGAGGGGCCCGGGAGCGTGCTGTGTGCGTCAGGGGGCACGGCGGGGGCGCGGTCTCTGCGCACAGCCTCCCCCTGACCCAAGCTGCCCATGCAGGGTCGGGCCCCCTTGCAGGAAGCGAAGGCGTCCAGCGACAGGGTGCAAGGGGCTGGCGGCTGGTCCCGGGGGTGCATGGGGAGGCGGTCCTGGGGGCACTGGGGGTGCATCGCTAGGGCGCAGGCCACGGGGGCGCCGGTCCTGGACCCCATTGGGGGTGCATCACTAGGGCGCAGGCCACGGGGGCGCCTGTCCTGGGGCACTGGGGGTGCATCACTAGGGTGCAGGACATGGGGGCGCCTGTCCTGGGGCACTGGGGGTGCATCGCTAGGGCGCAGGCCACGGGGGCGCCAGTCCTGGACCCCATTGGGGGTGCGTCGCTAGGACGCAGGTGCCAGGCCACGGGGGCGCCTGTCCTGGGGCACTGGGGGTGCATTGCTAGGGTGCAGGACACGGGGGCGCCGGTCCTGGACCCCATTGGGGGTGCATCGCTAGGGCGCAGGCCACGGGGGCGCCGGTCCTGGACCCCATTGGGGGTGCATCGCTAGGGCGCAGGGGCCAGGCCACGGGGACCCCATTGGGGTGCAGGCCTCCCGCTCCCCCAGCGCCCCCGCCCCGCGCCCACCTGCTCCCGCCGCTTCTGCCAGCGGCCGCACGGGCTCTCCTCCAGGATGTCGCTCTCGTCCTCGCTCTCCTCCTCCCGCTCCCGCTCCCGGCCCCGCCTGGGCGCCGGCTCCGGGGCCGCCATGGTTCGGCGGACCCAGACCGCCGCCCTCTGCGCGATCGCCGCCGCCGCCGCCGCCGCCGCCGCCGCCGCTCCCTGCCCGCCCCGGGCCCCGCGCACAGAAGCTCAGCCGGGAAGGGAGCCGCCGCCGCCGCCGCCGCCGCCGCCGCCCCCACCACGGGCTCTGGGAACGGGGCGGCGCGGGCGCGCGACCGAGATGGGTGGAGCCCGCCCGCCCCTCCGGAGCCGCCTCCTCGGGCGGGAGCCCGCGTGGAGCTTCCCCGCGGACACGCAGGACGGCGCGGCGCCCGGACGAAGCCCCGCCTGTTCGCGTCTCCGGCCCCGCCCCGGCCGAGCCCCTACCTGAGGCTCCGCCCCAACCGAGGCCCAACCCCCCGTTCACGTCTCGCCAATCCCCGGAGAGAATCCCGCCCCGAGGAGCCCCGCCCCGGCCTAAGTCACACCCACCCTCTTCTCCAGCCCCGCCCACCGCCGCCCAAGCCCCGCCCCGCTCCAAACATGGAGTCCGGCCTGACATAAGGCCCCGCCCCGTTTCAGACCACGCCTACCGCTGCCAAAGGCCCCGCCCCACCGAGCTCCCACCTTGGAGCCCAGCCTGACCTGAGGCCCCGCCCCGTCCCAGGCTGCGCCTACCGCCGGCGAAGGCCCCGCCCCGCCCCGCCGAGCTTCGAACCTGGAGCTCAGCCAGACGTGAGGCCCCGCCGCGTCCCAGGCGGAGGCAAATCCGGGCTGCGGGAGAGGAAGTCCCGGCTCCATCCTGAGCGGGGCGACCCGGCCGCAGGCTTCTCTGCGCGGGCTGGAGCCACGTCTGCCCAGGCCTCCCTGAGCGTGCCGCGGCCTGCGCGGAACCAGCTGGCCCAGGGAGCCCCCAAGAGCCGCCCAGCCCAGCTCTTGGGACCGAACGCCCTACCCGCCCCCCCAGCCTCCCGGGACCCGGCCCCAGGCCAAGGCTCAGTCTCCAGGTTTCAGCCCTGGGTTAGACCCAGTGTGGAGCCCGGTCTGGGGTACCCGCTCTGCCTGGGGTTGCACCCCAGGGTGTGGGGGGAGGCATCCCACAGACCTCCTTGCCCACCCCCCCTCCCTCAGGGGTCACATGGCAAAGTCGCTGGAGGCGACAGAAAGCTACACAAGCAGGCTGACCCGTTGTCTTACACGTTTATTACCACCAACCTCCCATGAACCCCCAATTCTGTACTTCCCTTTCCGGGGGACAGTGGGGCTATGGAGGGGCCCAGCCCACCTCCCATGCAGCCCCCTTCCCCCCCAGGAGGCTACCCTCACCACCGCCTCCACCCACGTCAACAAGAGACATGCTCTAGAATTCTTGTCTAAAATCCCCCTTAACCCTGCACACCCTAACCATGGTCTCCCGGTCACACGGCTGAGTCCTCACCCAGGCCCTGTAACTCCTTCCAGAGAGAAAATACCGGACAAACATGCCGGCCTTCGCTCACACTTACACCCCAGTCCTGAGCCCCCGCTACCGCTCCACTCACCCCGGTGCCGATTCCCTGGGCCACTACAGCAGCCTGCTCCCCCTGCTCCAGGCTCCCGCCCAGAACTGGTGACCTGCAAGAGGTCGCTCCCCCCAAGAATGCTGAGCAGTAAATGAGGGTCAGCAAAGCCTGGACCTCAGCCACCTGCCCCGCCAGACACACTCTCCAACTGACAACTGAAGTTCTAGCCTCTTTCTGGAGATCTGAGCATGACCAACATCCCCCATCCAGACACGACTCCCCTACGCGGCTCTACGATGGCCTAGGGGTTCCATCCTTATTCTTCTGGTTTAATCTCACGTCTACAATGAGGATATATAGCTTTGTGCATGAACCTCCCAAAATCTGAAATCAAAGCAGAGCTCGTTGTGTGTATACAGACACCCCTTTGTAAGTAGGAAAGGTCATCGCTCCTCCTGGGAGGAACGACCCTGGGTCTTCGCTCAGCACAGCAGGGTCCAGCTGCTGCACGTGGATCCCAAAGCGAGAGCCACGATCCAGGTACCGAGGACAGGAATTGCCAGTGAAGGAATTAGTCCGCTCGCGGCGGCACGACTTCAGAATGGAAAGCAATGCTTTTATTAAAAATAGGAATATGCACATGGATGCACACACGTCAGTGAGAACAGCGGAGGCGCGGAGGAAGAGATCCTTATTTAGCCCCACAAGAGTTTATTGGGAACGGCCACCTGCCAACATCTCGTGAAATGAAAGCAGACTGAAAACTCACTCAGGAGAACAGCAGACTAAGTCCAGACGGACATCACGGTGGAAAATGGTCTTTGTTGGTGCAAAGGGGGAAATGCAGAGGGGGGAGAGGACACTGGGAAGAAAGAATATCAGCAGATGCATAACACCTATA
>PVKE010013265.1:0-36848 GCA_004027555.1 Craseonycteris thonglongyai | reverse complement strand
GATACTCTGGCTCAGCTCAGTCCAAAGCTGGTCACTAGCGTTCCAGGCCCGGGCCCTCCTGGGAGAGACCTTTCTGCAGGCCAAGTTGATCTGCAGGCTGTGCCCTGCCCAGGGTCACCTGGTATAAGCCACAAAGCAACCCACAGATGGCTCCCACCCACACTGGGCTTGGAGGTGTGTCAAAAGGCCAAGCCATGAACTGAGGACAGCTGCTACTAGTACCAGGCTTAGGCTGCTCAGCAAGAGATACAAGATATGCTAATGCAAGATGCTGCTTGGCTGGGTTTTGTGAACCTTTGATGGATTTTAAGGAAGTCCACAGCACAAACCAAGATAGACCAATTACATGGAAAAGCCATTGGAAGTGGCTTGGGTGTGCCCCAAAGTTGTGTGGGGCAAATGAAAGGTGTTAGCCAGGTTGATGCAGACTCAGATACTGTGGCCATCTTTATTTACAAGCTGGGATTGGGGGAGGGGAAAGGGGTTCAACAAAGAAATAATGGCTTCTACCAGCTCCTCAATCTGGAAGAAAGCTGCGCCCCCAACACTCACCCTGAAGCCAGACAACTTAGTTCCTCCCCATATGTCCCTGTTGCCTCTTGAGCTACTGCCCCAGTGCTAGAGCTCAGAGCAAGATAGTGTGCCAGTGCGTGAGTCCATGCACAGGCCCTTTAATAGGAGTGCCCGAGTCTGCAGCTGCCCTTGTCTCAGCCACAATCTTCACTGGTTTTTACAGCCAGAAGTTATGGGGACTTCTCTCACTGGCACTAAAACCCTGGGCTGGGGAGCCTGGTGAGGGGCTGGGATCCTTCACTCCTCAGAGGGGAGTTCTACAGCTGAGATACCCCTCCTGACATTAAATGGTCACATGCTGGTGTGGGACCAGACCATTCTGCATCTCTGCTGTACCACCAGTCTTGAGGTGGATTCTTTACTATGTCTTTAGTTGTAGGGCTTCAGTTCAGCTAGACTTTAGGTGATTCTCAATGATGGCTGTTCTGTAGTTTAGTTCTAATTTGATGTGGTGGTAAAAGGAGGAAAGCACTGCATTTATCTATTCTACCATCTTGACTGGGAATCTCTTCACTTTCTTCTTTCTAGTCCATTTTCTCTCTATTGTTCGGACTGAGTAATTTCTGTTGTCCTATATTATAGCTCATTAATTCCATTCTATTGTGCCCATCCACTAATCATTTTACTTTGGTTATCACATTTTCTCAAGTATTAACACTTCCAAACTAATAGAATAGACTAATATTTTATAGATTCTAAATTCTACAATAATGAAATGTATATATATAGAATTAAATTGTACTCTAATGTAATTAGGATATATTTTCAATTAAACAAACATAGCTACATCAATTATCTCAGCAGTAACATAGCTATAAAGTCTACTTTCCTTTTTTATCCACTCTATTAATTAAGCATCTATCCTTGGGTCCATCACTGACTTCAATAAACTAAGCTTCATTCATTAGTGTTAGGGTATATTTTAAAGTAAATTTTTCATATTAGAGGATAGTACAGAGATGACAATTTCTTATACTCAACAGCAATGGTTTTCAAACTTCACTGAATATCAGAGTTCCTATGAAAGCCTGTTAAAACACAGATTACTAGGCCCTCCTCAAAGTTTGTGATTTAGTAGATCTGGGTTGGGACCCCAGAATTTGCATCTATAACATGTTCTCAATTGATGGTGATGCTGCTAGTCTGAGATTACACTGAGAAACATTGTTCATCAGTTTTTAGGAGAGAACAATAACACTAACAATATAAAACAGATTATTAAATTTCCTTAATTTAGTTCTATAACTGGTTTTTATACACTTTATTAAATATAAAAATACCAATTTCTAGTATTGTAATTTCTACTTTAAGCAAAAAATGAACAGAGGTTTGATTAGCAAGTAAAATTAGATATCTCAACAAATGATTTCTTATGAATTATGTTTAGAAATCTTTATTTAATGGGAAAGAAAAAAATGATAGTTTCCTCTCTCCAATACCAACCGGTCTTGTTATTATTATCTTTTGAGACTTCTCTACAATTTCTCTTCCTCTTCACCAGATTTACCCATTCCTATCCCTTCCTACACACCATTCCCAACCTGGTTATAAATACCATTAGAAACAAACAGTCTCATTCAAATATAAATTAACTTATTCACTCATAGAACATAGACACACATTTTTATACCCACTCATTTTTATTAATACCATGCTGAGGTAGAAGACTGAAATTTAATTAGAAAGAGAACTGGATTTTGGCAAAGCCCAAGAGTGGCAATAGTCTTATATAAGAGATACAGTAATGCCAAGGCCAAGAGTATTATAGGATGAGGGTAGTACCAAAAGCCCAAATGGGATTTATTTTTAGTTCAGAAAGTAACTTGGACAAAAAGTAATGCAAAATGTTAACGTACTATGTTAATGGAACTTGAGTCAGAAAGGCAGAATCCTTTGCTCACCTTAGTGAATGAAAGCCAAACTACAGGATGTGATATTCAGCTATTAAGAAAGGAAGAATAACAGCTCACAGCTGCTCTCATATTTCTGAATATCAAGGCATTGTTTCTAGAGACAGGCTTTCAGTTTGTTCTCACAAATGGTTATTAAAATCTAATTCAAAAGATAAAATCAACTAATTGTGGTAATCAGAGATTAATTAAATCTCAAACTGATATTATAAATAGAACACGCAAATCTTTGTCCTATCACATGCAGCTTTTTCTGCAATATAAAATATCAAAATATACTGAAAAAAGCCAAAATAGATTTGTCAGTGAAAAACTGTCATTTAGATTTTATTCAGCCACTACTTGGGAACGCTCTGTGCTAAAATGATAAGCAGCAATCATTTCCCCTTTCTTTTAATATAGTGTTGCCAATTTTAGTTGGTTGCTTAGAAACAATAAGTAAAATACATGAAGCCGTTGTAAGAAGAGTAAGAGTTATATCAGGGGCTCGCAGTATATTTTTAAAAATGTAAAGATCATAATACATCTATATACAAAGATGTGAGATTATCAGGAAAATTGTGCCAGCTCAGTGTTTTCAAGAAGTTATCACAGACTGACTCTGGTTTGAAAACTAGTAACATGTAGCTTTCCACAACTGTAGCCACCAAAACGAAGCCTGGCATTATAAATTGTCACATGATTAGGAGACTGAAGACCGTTTCAGGTCAGCCAGCAAAGATGGCAACAGCAGCCTCAGAAGTAAACAAGAGTCTCTATGGAGGCTGGGTGCTCAGTATGAGGAACCGGGGCCTGCTTCTTATTCCACTACTGCTGGAGAGGAAATGATCAGGTAAAAGGTTTGTTGCTGGTGACACACTGTTGCAAATGCTATATCCTAAGTTTCATCTCAAATAATTTGTAATTAAGTAGTAAATAACGGAAAAAACACCAGTCCTGGAAGTAAGGGACTAGGTCCTGCCGCTGGATAGACAAGTCATTCAAACTCCTTAGGCCTCAGTTTTGACATTATAAAAATGAAAGAGATAGTCTAAATCAGTCATTCCTAAGATTCCAGAGAAGACCCTCAAGGACCACCTCAGGGAATTGGGGCTGAGTGGATGTGTTTACTCAGGGCAACTCAGCTTTTCTCTGTTTAACGTAATGATGCTCTAAGAAAAATTCTTTTTTCCAAAAAGTGTTTTGCTAAGAAAATAAAAAATAACAAAAAATAGGATTGAAAACCATTGGTTTAATAATTTCTAACTTCCATCTCTACAGCTATTTAAAAACAAATAGGACTTACAAGTATAAACTAACCAAAAAAGTTCAAAAAACTCTATTTAACTGAATTATATAATGACCTATAATAGAGATTGTAGAAGTATGGAAACTTAACATGCATATATCATCTCTATACCTGATTTTAGTTACAAATTTGTGCCCTACAACACGTATAAGAAAAGTTCTGAAATAAGAGTCAAAGACCTGGCTTCTCTTCCTGAATATACACTGTAAATTCACATGATATGGTGATTTAAAAATATGCCCATAAATCTTTTGATATATTCCTCTCATCAAAAGACAGAGTCTAATTCTCCTCCCTTTGAATATGGGCCAGCCGTAGTAGCTCCCTGCTAATAAAAAAAAAAAAGTGGCAGAAGTGATGCTGTATGACTAGGTTACTAAAGGCAATAAAATTTCTGCTTGGCTGTCTTTTTTTAGACATTCCGTCATCATGATGTAAGGAAGCCAAGCAGCCAATGAAAAGGTTAGGTGTACATATTCTACCTAAAACCCATGTAAAATCCAAGCCTACATACAGCCAGCATGTGAGTAAACAGCCTTCAGGTGATTTCAACATGGAAAGTAGAAACCAAAACAAAAAGACAAAAGCAACTTGGAAGAATCAGAAATCATGCAAGGTGAAAAAAAACAAAACCTATCACTAATTTACTTGGAAAGATAAAAGATAGTACAACCAGGCAATAAGAGGGTGATCTAAAAGAGAAATATCCAAAGGCAAAAAAATTCTTATTAATTAAAAGCATATTAGCAGAAATAAAATAGTCATAGAAGGGCTTTGAGAAAATTTTCTGAACTACAGAGCAAAAGAATAAAGAAATGGCAAGTAGGAGTGGAAGAAAATTAGGAGTTCAGAAAGCCTAGCCTTTGAATAATAGGAAACTCAGAAAGAAAGGATAGAAAAAGGAGGTGGGAGGAAATCAATACAAAATTTCTTGGAATTCAAGGTCATGAACTGCTAGATGGAAAAGGCCTACCAAATACATAACACAGGGATAAAAATAGAACCATACCAAGGCATAGGACCGTGCAATTTCAAAACTGCAAGACAAGGAGATGGTTCTACAAGCTTCCAGAGAGATAGAAACAGAGACAAAGACAAAACAGATCTATACGAAGGACCAGAATCACAATGGCCTAAGATGAGAGCTGTGCTCTGCACACACTAGAAATGAGGAGCCTGGGTAATTTTGATGCCTGTCATCACCAAGATCCTGATTGCCTCTGTACTTTTCTTTTTTAACAGAAGATAGGATGAACAGGTGAGCCAAGCTCAGATTGTTATCAGTACTTTGGCTTGTCTAGCCAGTGGATGATCAAGTCCCTGCTCTCCATTTCTTGCTCTATCTGAATCAGCTGAGGACACTGAGTTCACTTCACTGCTCTAACCTGGGGTACTCTTGACAACTGGGGAGGCCATATTTCTGCCAGACATCCAATACACAGTCCAAAATACTTATCTGTCAGATATCCCAATAG
Source organism: Craseonycteris thonglongyai (assembly GCA_004027555.1). NCBI lineage: Eukaryota > Metazoa > Chordata > Mammalia > Chiroptera > Craseonycteridae > Craseonycteris > Craseonycteris thonglongyai. The sequence continues at coordinate 31,602 of PVKE010013265.1, read as the reverse complement.
CTGTCCTTTGCTTTCTCACTCGTGACCCTGTCCATGGACTTCCCCAGAATGGACTATACATGCTTGGGGAACCTGAAGCCAGATGTGATTGAGTCTGTTCAGATTATCATCTCCTAGGAACCTTCACCTAATAGTGGCAATATTGTGCCTTACACATTCAGGTTTGTGCTTGCTATTCAGTTTTTCAAAATTAAGCAGCATTTGTTTATGGAAATGTACAAAGGTAACAAAACTATTTTTTATTAAATTTATTGGGGTGACAATGGTTAATGACATTATATAAATTCTATAATACATCATCTGTATATTGCATTGTGTGCTCACTACCCAAAGTCTACTTTCCTTCCATCACCATATATTTGACCCACTTTATCCTCTTCCTCCCCCATCCCTTCCCTCTCTGGTAACTACCATACTGTTGTCTGTGTCTGAGTTGGTAATAAAACTATTTTTAAAAAATCAAGGGAATAGTAGTTGTCTCTAGACAGAAAGACAGGGCAGTGAGATTGGGGTGGGCTCACTGGAGCTTTTTTAAGAGGCTATTTATGCTCTTTTTCTTAATTTGAGTGCTAAGTTCATGAGTTTTCATTGTATTATTTTAATTAAAGCCATGTAAAAGTATTGATTTCATTCTTTTACATGTGTGACATGTTCCAAACTTTAAAAAATTTGTGTAGTAGTTACTCATGGGTTTTGAGTAATGGAAAATCCTGCCCCATTTCAATCCTGTCCCCCACAACGTAGCTGCTCAGTAATATATATTATCACTCATATTTACTGAATTTCATAAGGCATAAAACTGAACACTTTTAATTGCTGTTTTTCATTTATCCTTACAACCTTATGAGGTAGCTTCTTTATTATTCTATTTTACAGATGGGAAAACAAGTTCAGAGAGGGTAAGTAACTTTTCCAAGCTCATACAGCTGGTAATTTAGAGCCAGGATTCAAACCCACCCTAGTAAATTACAAAACCTATGTTATTTCCACTAGTGAATAATAGGAAACCTCCTATTATGTGTAAAAAGGAGAAAAATTGAACCCTAAATTTACATGGAAGAGTTAGTAAATTATGAAATGTCAAATAGAACAAAATTCAACAAGGATCATACAAAACCAGTATGTTGAAAAATCAACCCTTTAAATCCTAAAACTTAGGATTAGTTACAACTCAGAATGTCCCAGTTTCTCATTCTATATGAGTAAATGAAGGCTCATGAGGGCTAAGTTTAATGTCCAAGGTCAGGATGACAGTTACTGGTAGTAGTTAATGCAAAGACTCAGTTCTTATTTAATATCCTAATTTACAACGTGTGAGTACCAAACAGGTAGGTAATAAGAGAGCTACAGTTTAAAGGATCCCTCTCTCTATCAGTTTAGTACTTTGGTACTGCTTTTGACTACTTCAGTAGCAGCCAGCAGCTGAAACCGGGAGAGACCAGAGTGGATTAGTCATAACAGGTGGTGTTTACATCATTGTCTATAGGATGACTTTTCTGAACATTTGGAAAGAAATATTTGAGAGTGGGAGAGAGAAAGGAAGAAAGTGGGGGTCGGGGGAAGACTCTGACTCATAGGATGTTAAGCAGTCAGAGTCAAATAAAGTGGTCATTCATTGGTTTTTGGAGATGTGTTGTTTTTTTTTACTAAACTAAATGACGTGCATTTATAAAACTGCAACAAAAGCATAGGTGAAATGTTCTTGTATGAGTCTAGTAAGAATATTCAAAAGTCATTTTCACAGAAGGTTACCTCTAATGGAATAGATATGCCTTAGACTGGGCATATCTTAAGAGAATTTATTACAGCCTTGAGATGAGTTTGACATTTCAATAAGGCAAACTGGCCAAAAACCCAGAAAAAGTGCCTCCCATATATTTCCTAATTCAGTAAATCATTTACTAAGTAAAGACTCCATGAATCAGAGTTACTGGATCCTGTAGATACACAGATGAATTCAAAATTCAATGAGATTGTAAATGCATTTGCTCTTGGATCCAACAATCCCAAATCTGAAAATTTCCTATAGATATGCCTGCATATGAATGAAATGACACATGTACAGTCATTCATTGTGGCACTGTTTACAATAGCAAGAGAATGAACACAACTAATTTCTTTTAATAGGACCTTGTTAAATAAGTTATAGTATGTCCAATACAATGGAAAATGGTTGTAAAAAAAGAATAAGGAACCTCCTTATGTACTGATATAGAAAGATAACCAGGATACATTAACTAAAACAACAAGGTGCTGGACAATGTGTATGTAGTTACCTTTTCTAAAGAGAGTATATGCTTATATTTGTTTTCTTTGTGTGTATATTTGTTTCATTTGCATAAAGAAACACAGGAAAGAATACAAAGGACAGCAGGGAAAAGGGTAAAAGTGAGATGCCTGAAACATACTTATTTTTATAGTTTTGATTTTTGAAACATATAAATATATTACCTATTTAAAAAATTAACTTTAATATAAAAAACTAAAAAGGATAACCCTTTCCTTTTTCAAAATAAAAGCTTAAGGAGCTTACAGACCAGTAAAGAGACTGATAAGTAAACAAATACATGCAGCAAGGTATTCTAAGTTCTTGACATATAATACTTCTCCCATAGGTATAGTTAAGAAAGACAGTGCAAAGTACTCACTCCCACCTAGGGAAGGATCTTGAAGATTTAGTTTGAAACTTAGTTCGTTTTCCAAGGAAACCTGGAGATGAGGTCATTGGAGGCCTTGGAGGTAGTTCTTCTAGGGTAGGAATCCTAAAGCAGCTATTGAAAATCCTTTTGTCTTTGCAGATGGTAAGTCCTGTGCTGGTTTTTTTGTAACAGCTTGTTTCCCTCTCTGCCTTTCAAATTGCTTTAGGAGAAACTGTGAAAACTCTATGGTACTTCACCTGCAAATAGATCATGGGGCCCCACACACTGATCCAATCACTATTTGAGCTAAAGACCACTTTGTTCTCTCCTTTCAGAGTAGCAAAGATCATGGGATAAATTTCTCCAGAGTGTGTAAAAACTGCACCATTCATTGTCATAGGAGGGCACTTCTAGAGTAAACTGATGAGCTGGGAGAGAACAGGGTCGCTGTGGTAAATGTCAGAGTTCATGTCCACTCTTTTCTGAATTACCAAGAGTGCAAAGACATTCAAAAAAGTTTGGGGAGAAATTGTTACATATCTTTTAAAGATGTTCTGTGTTTAAAGATGTTTTAAGTAAGTCTGAAAGGGGGATAACCACTTTCGAAAGGAGGATGCAAAAAGTGAGAATGTGGTGTTAACCCACTCTACCATTACTTATCATGTATATTGTTTCTCTGAAGATGTATCATCCCTAGCAGCTGTTGTAGTAGGTAAAACTCCTACACTTTGCTGATCTTGAAAAGGACAGCCAACTCGACAGGCATACTGAGTCACATGATCTACAGGGAGGAAAGGCATCCCTCAGCTGTTAGGTAAGCCCACACCGGGCTTTTGCAGCTTCTCTAATACCATTTGAAGATCAGACAGGGAGACAAGCTGTTAGAGAATACCCAGCATAGGTCCTGCTACCAGAGGAGAGTAAGGAAAACTGTATTAACTGCCAGGAATGATGCATCCTTGAGGAAACAACCTTACTGGCAAGGAGAGGCTTCCCAAAAGATCAAGGAATTATCAATATGCTTACATTTAAGATTTTATCTAACATTCCATTCAATAAGTGAATTCTTTCTGCAGTAGTTCTGACATATGAACTCCATGTCACACCTGAAATTCAGGTAGCACCCAGACAGTACCACTAGAAGTCAGAACTAGAAGTTCCAATAAGAAAGGAAGTCTGCTAAGAGGGTCTATTCCTCTCTAGAGTGATGAATATAAGTATTCTAATTTCAAGTTGGGCCTGAGTCCAGCCAAACTCCACAAACTGGCAGAGATGAAAGGAAAGAGGTAAGTGGTGGGAGCTCAAGTAAGTGAGCCATATTCAGTCAGTACATCCACTTAAGGAGTCAGGCAGTTGTGGGCATGCAAGTTGGCAAGCTGAGTTTAGAGGTCAAGATATTAGTATAGAGAGAATAGATTATATTAATCAGTGTTGTATCAAAGGCTAAGAAATCTGAACAAACAGTCGAAGAAGGTTATGGCTACCCATCTGTTCTCTGACTGCTTATCATTACCCATAGCAGTCATTTCTTAAGTTCTTAACCCTCTGTGGTGGGCTGAATTGTGCCTGCTCCAAATACATGTTGCAGTCCTAAACCCCAGGGCCTCTGAATGTGGTCTTATTTGCAAATAGGGTTTTTGTAAATGTAATAAATTTAATATGAGGTCATATTGGATTAGGGCATGGAACAGATTGTCCCTCAGAACCTTCAAAAGGAACTAATCCTGTTAACACTTGGATTTCAGAATTCTAGCCTCCAGAACCATGAGAGAATAAATTTCTGTTGTTTCAATCCACCAATTTGTGGTACTTTGTTATGGCAGCCCTAGGAAACTAATACACTCCCTAAGGAGACTACTGAATTTAGGTGAGAAGTGAGTTTCCTACTTCCATTTTCTTCTGCCTATTGCATAAGTGCTCTTGTTATTCTCTTTGCTGGAGCCAACATCTTAGCATGTACTCTTTGATCCCACCATCAAACCACTTCTTTATTCTATTTGGCCTTTTTTTTTTTTTTTTATAATGTTCCTACTGCAACTTTAGTTTCTTCCTCAGCATTAGATCCTTTCACCTGACCATATTAATATGTGAGATTCTATTTCTCTCTTATTTTCAGTCCAAGCTATTCTAAAGGCTGTCTACATTGTCCCTACATTCTCACCACTAATCTACCCCTTAACTTCTTACAATGGGAATTCTCCTCAGACCATTCTATTAAAGTGTTCTCTTAAGAGTTACCAATGGGGGAAGCCGGGATGGCTCAGTGGGTTAAGCACTCACTTTGCAGCCCTGGGGACAGAGGATCGAATCCTGGCTCCGGCCTGTGTGGATCCATATGCTGAACTGGGGAGTGCCCCCAGTTCAGTTCTCACCAGGATGAGACCCTGGCCCAGTTCCTGCCCTGTGCAGCCCCTAGCCCACCTGTGGAATGAAATTATGTTGAAAAACCAATGATGTGCAACTATGGAGACTGTTCTGGGCCCTCCCCCTTCTCTCTGTCTCTCTCTGTCAAGAATAATAAAAATAGGGGAAGCCGGGATGGCTCAGTGGGTTAAGTGCTCACTTTGCAGCGCCGGGGACCGAGGATCGAATCCCGGCCCCGGCCCGTGCGGAACCATATGCTGAACTGGGAGCTCCCCCAGTTCAGTTCTCTCTCTCTCTCTCTCTCTCTCTCTGTCAAAAAAAAAAAATATATATATATATTAAAAAAAAAAGATAAAAATAAATCTAAAAAAAAAAGTTACCAATGAACACATTAACCAACAAATTCTCGTCTCTATCTCAGTGTTCACTCACCTTGTCCTCTCTTATCAATAACACTGCTGAGCAAATCCTCTTTAAATTTTCTTTTCCCTTGATTTCCAAGTCACAGAACAAGTTGGTTCTCTTATCTCCTTCAGGGTTCACTTTCTTTTCTTTTACCAACTCTTCTTTTAATGAAGGCAATATTCAAAACCACCTTTGCTGCCCCCCAACCCCCTTGTTTTATTTTGTTGTGGGTTGGGGGACTGACATATGGGTACTGGTACCTCCTTGGGATAACACTGAGGTGACTGAACAAGCCTGTGTGTATATGTGTGTAAGTAAAGGAAGAAGTTATCAAAGGCAAAGGCTGATAAATGTAAATGTAAAAACCAACCTGCAAGAATGTAGAATAGGTCTAGCACTAACTTTGGAGTGTCAACAGAAAATCTGTGCAGAAACAATTTATGCCACATGCAGTTTATGGACATAGGCAACTTATCAGAAACTATGTCCTTAAACATTTTTAGGTTTGTTCCATTCTGTTTGAGTGTAAGGGACATTTATACCTTTGTAGATTTTCTTGTGTTGTTATAGAGCAAGGGGCACTTAAAATTATGCAAGTAATGTACATTTCCTATGATAAAACAATACAGAGTTTTATACAGAAATAGAATATATTAATAATATATACCCAATCCTAACTTCCTGAGGAAATCATGAACAGATTGGTTGGCATCCAACCATACTTCTTTATACGCTCAAAGAAATAAAAAAAGGTTTGCCTACATTTTAAAAACTTGTTACACACAGTCTAGTGTGTAACTTGCATTTTTCATTTTACAATGTATTGTGGGCATTTTTCCTAGATTATATATATATCAAATTTATATTAATAGAGGCATAGCATTTACAATGTGCATTATCATAATTTAATTAACCAATTCATTCAGATTGCTTTGAATACCACTATTGTAAACTATGTACATTCTTTCCATATATATTTGTACCTATGTTATGTTATGATTTTTTTAAGGTTTATTTTATTGATTTTTGACAGAGAGACAGAGACAGAGAGAGACAGAGAGAAGGCGAAGGGCCCAGAGCAGTCTCCATAGTTGACAGCATTAGTTTTCCATATAGTTTCACTTCACAGGTGGGCACAGGGCTGCGCAGGGCAGGAACTGGGCTGGGAGCCTCCCACACAGGCCCCAGCAAGAACTGAACTGGGGGCACACCCCAGTTCAGCATATGGGTCCACTTGGGCCAGAGCCGGGATTCGATCCTTGGTCCCCGGGGCTTCAAAGCAAGTGCTTAACCTGCTGAGCCATCCCAGCTTTCCCGATTCTTTTTTTTTTGTAATGGCTGTTGGCATTGTTGTCATTCCAAAAATTTTATTATAAAAACAAACTCCTGCATTTTCTTCTAGTACTTTTATAGTTTAAAAAACTCTAAAGTTACTATTTTCAACAGGTTAGCCAGTTGACCTAATTCCAGTTTTTGAATAATTTAATACCATATATATTTTTTAAAGATTTTATTGTTTTTGATAGAGAGGGAGAGGTGGAGAGAAGGGGGAGGGCCCAGAGCAGTCTCCATTGTTGTATGTCATCAGTTCTCAACATAGTTTCATTCCACACAGGTGGGCAGGGGCCACACAGGGCAGGAACCAGGCCTATGGTCTCCCGCATGGAGGCAGGCCCCCATGAGCTAGGGGCAAATCAGGGGCCTCCAACATGGGAAGCTCACCCTGGTGAGAATCGAACTGGGGGCCACACCCCAGTTCAGCATATGGGTCCACACAGGCTGGGGCTGAGATTCGATGCTTAGACCCCAAGGCTGCAAAGTGGGCACTTAATCCTCTGAGCCATGCCTGCATGCCCCCAACACTTTTAAAAAGATTGTAATGACATTTGTATACAATATTTGTCACTGATCTAACTCCATTTATTTGACTATCTTGTTGGCAGTGTTATTGTTAGTACAGCTTTATAATATATGGTACTATGGAGAAATGAGCCCCCACAACTTTTTTTCTTGCATCCTCTCAGACATTTATTCTTATAGACCAAATAGAGCATCACTTTCTTAAGTTTCTCCAAAAAAACTGTTGAAAATTTTATTAAAGGTAGAGAGTAAACTGGGTGTTCCTGACACCTTCATAATATTTATGTTATGTTTTTCCAGTAAAACCACCTTTTAGTCTTTTGATAGTTTTATTGTTTTCTTCATATAGGTTTTGCTCATTTTCTTTTAGGCTTATTTCTAGGTATTTAATATGTTTTTCATCAAGTTGTCTGATTGATTACTGATCAAATAAAAGAAATCTATTAAATTTTTGTATACTTGCATTGTGTCTGGCTCCCTAACCACTTTCTTATTATTCATAAGTTTTGTATTTCATTCCCTGACTCTAGGTAACATTCACCTAAAAATAATAATTTTGCTCCTTTCTGTAGATATTTATATAGCTTACTTTTTATCTCATATTAACTAGACCTACCAGAACAATGCTAGATAAATAAAATCTATTATTTTAATAGTTTGAAAGTATACGTTCAGTCAAGATATACAGATTATGTGCACTTTTAATTATAATTACTTCTTTATTTATTTATTTATTTTTTACCATTCTTGACGTTAGGGAAAACAAGGTGTGTAGGCGAACTTCTGTTTTCAGCGGCTTCTTTCTTCTGGTTAACAGTGGAAATTAAACTGCTGAAAGTGGAAATTTGGCCCTTGGATCCTCTGTCCAAACCCTAAAAACAGAAAAGTTAATATTGCAGCATAATTCCAACTAGCTATATTTAAATTATTTTATTGCAGAAATGATAAACATTTATCATAGAGATTTTAATTGATGACAGATATATTGTAGATAGATAAATCATGTACGTAACATTGACTTACCTTTTCTAGGACTAAATTGTTTTGGGTATAAAATGAAAAAAGTCATCTCATCTAACTGCTTACAAATTAATAAAGTTTGGAAATATGGATAATAATAGTACCTTCCCTCACAGGGTTACTATGAGGCTTAAATAAGATAATATGTGTAAAACAGCACAGCTTTTTGTACAAAGTACATGCTACATTCATGTTAATTGCTATTTTAACTTTGTATTTAGATAACACTATTTTTCTGACCTCCACAAATATTTGCAATAGTTAACATGCATTGAAGGTTTTCTTGTGTTTTGATGCAACTTTAAGAGTTCAGGTAAAAAGATAAACCCGGGGAAGCCGGGATGGCTCAGTGGGTTGAGCGCTCACTTTGCAGCGCTAGGGACCGAGGATCGAATCCCGGCACCGGCCTGTGTGGAACCATATGCTGAACTGGGAGCTCCCCCAGTTCAGTTCTCTCTCTGTCTCTGTATCTGTATCTCTCTCTCTCTCTCTCTGTCAAAATAAATAAATAAATAAATATATATATATTAAAAAAAAAAAGATAAACCCTTTAGAGTTCATTTTTTCTAAGCACTATGATAGTTTTTTGGGTAGACCAAAATTAAAAAAAAATAGTGCTAAGCACTTAGGTGCAGAAACACAACAGTCTTCTTATTATAGCACAGAATCTATACACTAACACACTTTACATAAAATAATTATAAAATTCATAAGGTATAAATAATCTGTATTTTATAATTATAAATAAAATTGCATTCAATTATCAGTGCAATATTTAGCTATAGTACTGCTATAGAGCTACCTCAGGGCTTATTCTTAGCTCTCAGTTCTTTCCAGCTGACTAATGATCACTAGGCAAAGGTGTGCTTCTCATACCAAAATAATGATTTTCTTTTCTAATCAATAGGGTTATCATTATGCTACTGTTAAGTAGCAATTTCTATGCATTTATGACTGTCCAGAAAAAATTCTAGCCGTATATGCCTCTATTTTTCATGTTATATGACTGGATACTTTCCAGACAACACTTGTATAATATGAGCTGAGCTGACAAAGATTAAGAATGACTGTCCAAAGATATAAGACAGCCAAGACAGTGATAAGTTAAAACTAAGAAAGGATGAAGTTTCAAGAAAAATAGTAGTCAACAATATTAAGTAATGAAGAGTGGTTAGGTCTAAAATGTGCCTAACAAGAATCAGCAACTATGAAATCATGGGGAAAATGAAGACAATAGATACAGGGAAAGGGTAGTAGGAGAAACTATTATGAAATAGATTGGCAAATAAATGGGAACTTAGAAAATGAAAGCAACAAGCAGGGTTTGCTCTGTCCAGAAGCTTAACAGAAGGGGAGAAAGGCCAGTGGCTGGAAGGATATAAAGGTTTGCAGGAAGAGGTACTGAGTCTGTTATCAGGGCTGCCAAATCCAAAGTTCACTGCTATGGTCCCCATAGTATTATTGCTATTCTTTGTGCAGGAATGGCCATGGATTGGAGCAGAGACAGGCATTCAACTGGAAGGCAGCCTGGTATAAAGAAAGGGTACTGATGCTTTCAAGTATGTCAATCAAGGGAGGGCTTTCTAGATTTTATGCGGAGGAATATGAAAAAGCGTGACCAACCAAGAGTGAGAGAATAGAAGAGGCACGAAGAGCAGCCAGTTCTTGTTCCTGTTTGCTTCCTGATTCTAACCAATGTCATTTCAATAACCACCTTTTCCAAAAGGAGCCGTAAATGGCCTGAATTCTTATTCCTTGTCATCAAAAAGCTTACACAACAGGAAATAAAATCTTTGGTCTAGTAAGTCTTGTGTGTGCTAGATGACTGTGCTCTTGACTTTTTATACTTGAGATATGTAATTAATCATGGACAATCTCATAGGTTTACAGTGCATTGTAGATTAATAAAAGCAAACCCTCAAAATAGTTGTTGCCCCAAACTAGCTTCCACAAGAGAAATATATTATATAACCTCGTGCCATCATAAGGAAAAGAGGGCAGCATGTTGCACGATAGTAAACTGATTAACTAAAAATTAGAGAATAAAATCAAGGAGCTATTGGTATTAACATGACATTAAACTTTAGACTATGTTAACGATTAGAGAACATTACAGGTCTTCTAAGAAATGGATTTACCACAGTTATTACATCTGGTTTCCTGTGAGTTTTGGAAGTGTTATCTATGAGTCCCACAGAAGAACACTAAAGATGAAGTCCTGGAATGTGGCCAATCTACAGATAGTGGGCTGGATGTGTTGAAGAATAGATAGTAGCAGGATATCCAACCAGCTGTTACAGATTGAAGATAAGTACAGACAGGGAACACAAGGGGGAGAAAAAACACATTAAAAATCCACTGAGGAAAAAAACTCAAAATATTTAAACCTGGTATAATAAATACCGGTAACAGACTTGACTCTCTAGGCAGAGGCTGACAACGAGTTTAATAAACAGCAGAAAATTTTATATACTAATTACATAACTAATCAAAGATCATATGTCACAGGTACCTAACATAAGACCTCAATGGTCTTTTTGACTATATAATCACACAGATTATATATAAGGTTACAATATAAAATAATTTCAAAAATTTAAATAAATATTCAGAGTATCTGTTCTGCTCCTGTTAACGTATAAATACTGTCAACCTTATTTAATATTTTAATACATGAGTTCCTTCTTTCAACCCTTACTGAGGAACAGACTATATCTGAGTTATGGTAAATTTCTGATTTCTTTACCATATTTTTAAATCAGATGCCAATAAGAATGATATTCATGGTTTTCCATGGTAACTTCTGTACTGAACACCAAGTTCCATTATATAAAAAATTCTGGTAAAATTTACTTCGCTTATTGTTTATACTCAAAAGCTGCCTTAAAAGATAAAAACATTTTTGTTCACATTCTAAAACAGACTTTGATTAAAGAATAATTGCTGGCTCTGTTCCATTATGAAACACTTTTAAAAGCCACAATATCTCACTATATTAGAGTCTCTGAATTAAAATATTTTAAATTGAATTTCCATGCCTACAAAATTCATTATTCATAACATATTTTAAACTACTGGCTTTGCAAACAAGCTGGAAATGCATGCATCTAAAACTTCCCAAGTGAAAAATTAATGTTGCATTCTAGCTATCCATTTAGATAGATCAGACTGGCAGTTTTATTTACTGAAGAGAGAGCACATGACAGATGCATAGGTAGATGCACTGTGGTTCAGTCAGCTCTGGAGGCAAAGTGTCACAAGGGACCCAGTCACAAGGATATGTTCAATGATATTCAGGATCTTTTATTTAAGAAGAGATGTTGTACATAGTGTATTTTAGAAAATTTTCCATACAACAAATAGTGATTGGCATTTTAAAATGTCCGATAACACCTGGTCAACTGGAAAATTCACTTGTAGAGAATACCTGCCATCAATAATGCCAAATAAAAAGCATTAGTAGTAATAGTACAAAGGAAATTCAACATACATTAGGGTAGTGTTCTTAAACTGTTTGGTATCACACTCTTAAACATTATTGTAGGAATGTACTAATTCCTTTTAAGATAACAATAAACCCATTTATGGGAAATAACTGTATGTTCCCAAACAAAAAATATTAGTGAGAAGAACAGCATGGTTTTATATTTTGCAAACCTCTTTTTTAATATCTGGTTTAACAGAGACAACTGGATTCTCATATCTGCTTGTGCATGCAATTTTTTGCAATATCATGTCATGTAGCATTTAGAAAACTACTCTGTAAACTCATGAGAGAATGATCAGGAACAAGACAAGACAAATAACATCTTAATATCACTGTAAAAGTAGTTCTGACTTTCTGGATCTCTCAAAGGATGTGGAGGACCACACTTTGAGGATTGCCACAATAAGGATAAGTGCTAATTAGAACTAAGAATGAATTTAAGAAATCTTGGGAGAACAAGAAGATATTTAAACCTGTACTGCCATTTGCCACATGTGGCTACTGAGGACCTGAAATCTGCCAATCCAAACTGAGATATCTAGAAAGTATAATATACACAACTTTCAAAGACTTAGTATGCAAAGAGGTAAAATATCTCATTAAGCATATATATTGAGTAAGTGTTGAAATGGCAAGTTTATGGATATGTTGGGTTAAATAAAATCTTATTCAAATTAATTTTACCTCTTTATTTTTATTCTTTTTAATGTAGTTATTAGAAACTTTTAAATTACAAATGAAGTTCACATATTTCTAACAAGACAGAGCTGATCTAGATAGATTTTCCTTAACCAGATCCAACCTAACATACAATCTTAGAAAAAATAAGAACGGAATTATTATTCTGAGTCAACAATTTCCCTGCATCATTCTGAAAGAAGGGCTTTGTAGAAAGACAACCAATTTAAATATGGTATAAAACAGTGGTTCCTCAACCTTTTTGGCACCAGGGATGGGTTTTGTGAAAGACAGTTTTTCTATGGGTGGGGGGAAATGTGCATGTGCAGTTCACAATAGAGTTCATGCTCCTATGAGAACCTAATGCCCCTGCTGATCTGACAGGAGGTGGAGCTCAGGCAATAATGGGAATGATGGGGTGTGGCTGTAAATACAGATAAGGCTTCACTTGCTCCCTCGCTACTCATCTTCTGTTACACGGTCCGGTTTCTAACAGGCCATAGACCCATTACAGGTCTAAGGCCCAGGGGTTGGGGACCTCTGTTATAAAATACTCTATAGACAAATAATAAAAGGTGTCTAAATGAATAAAAATTGAATTTTTGCTTTGGTAATTTCTGATATTTATATAGGGACAAATACAATCAGCCCTGTAGTCACACCTTACTAAAATTTATTTTTCAAATCCAGAGATTACTATTTCATCAACAGATTAAATGCTTCAATTTCAATGAGTCCAGGAACTACCTATCATGCCTGGAAAAACCACAAAAGACTGAGTGGCTTCCTGAGAAACTGAGCAAAGGTTATTGTGTCAAAAGTTTGGTGAAAAATATATACATATATATGTTTTAAGTTAAAAATAAAAAAACCTTTGAGATACTGTTCTTTACCAACTTATTAAATAAACTGACTCAAACTACCAGTTAGAGCCACATTAGATGAAAGGCCTCAACTGTATTTAGAATCTACAAAGGAGACAATTTTAGGCCCTGTGACTGAGTAAAGATATTTTGTTTTTCTCTCTTATATGTTTTGTCATAAATCCCTATTAGGACGCTGGATTATAAAATCAAAAGTGCTAACCTTGTTCTACATCCTTTAATTAAGATGTGACAAGTTAGCAACTTTCAAGGTGAGAACATCCCTCCCAAACTAAATAACACCAGTCAAGTGGAATTGCTTTCTTTTTTTTTCTTTTTTTTTTTTTATCTTTTCACATTTATAGAGAGAAATTATCTTTTTGTCTTCAGTGCATATTTATTTCTATTTTACTTTTTGACAGATAGAGAGAGAGACAGAGACAGAGACAGTTAGAGAACCGAACTGTGGGAACTCCCCAGTTCAGCACGTGGGTCCTGCCTGGGCCGAGCCGGGATTCGATCCTCGGTCCTCATGGCCTCAAAGCGAGCGCTCAACCCGCTGAGCCGTCCTGGCTTTCCCCGGAATTGCTTTCTTTAGGTGATAGAAACCACCTCTTTCAAAGGAGATTAGGAAATAAGAATGTGGATTCAGAAACAAAATTTTGACACCAAAAAAGTCACAACACAAATGTTATTACAGATAACTGAAAATCAACCCACTTAATATAAAAGAAATGTTTGTTCTGAAGCTCAAAATTTTCAGGATTTATGAGGAAGTCAAGATAACATGGGCAATTTTATTCACTTAACTTACAACAGAAAGAAGAAATTGCATCAATAAGTTATCCACATGCAGTAAAATACTACTTTTGAAATTTGTGATTCCTCAATTAATTTCCTGTTATTTAATAAAAACATCTGAATCAAAAAGTTAATTTGAAATATAACTTTCTTTGATGACTAGGCTCAAACATCAGATTGACTTTTCAATTCAACTGAATCAGTAGAATTTCACTACTTTTAAGAGGGCACATTCATTACAATCACCCCCCTTCCAAACTATTTTTTAACTGTTTACAAAATGTCACCAAGTTACAAATATCAACTTAAAAACAACTAGTTACTCATATAAAGCTTAGGAGTCTAACATTTTTGCAATTCAAGAACGAATACATCACCCATAACTAAACTATACTACTAGAAAAAACAATTGAAGTAGGGAAATGTATGTTTGTGATGTATTTTTGTAATCTGTGTGGTTACCCGAATTGCTTAAAACATCTTTGTCACCATAGCTTTTATTCTTTGCCTTCTGACCTCTTGTTTAGAATATAATGGACAAAGGGCACAAGATACATGGGCAGGGTTTATGTAAGTTCACACATGCATGTTTACTTGGAATGCTGTTGGCTGAACTGACTTTTTATGTAAATAATTTTCTCTGAGAGAACTCATCTGGAAACTAGAATCTTTTCTCTTAATTAATCTTCCTTCTCTTTCATTACTGTTATGATCTAGCTAGGTTCCACATCGTGTGGTTTCTTCCATCCCTTACACCTTATCACATGGCCACCACTCCAGTGGATGCATTCACTACCTCAGGAATGAACAATTATTATACACAAAACTCCTTCCTTCCTTTGTACTCTCCCTCCTTCCTCCATTCTAACTGCCTCTAATCACTACCACTGATTTCATTATGTCGTTCCTCTATTTAAGAAACTTCAATGGCTTTCCACTAAGTGTAGGAAGAAAAAAAAATGTCCAAATTTCTTTGCCTAGTGATCTGGCTCCAGCCCTTACACGATCTTAATTCACCTCCCACACATTCCCCAGCATGCTTCCATTGGGCTTGCTTTATTACTCCCTAATTCTCTCCTTTAAGCCTTGTTCATGTTCTTTTCCCTATTGGATTGCTTTTCCCACTTTCCTTTGCCCATCCAAGTCTTATTATCCTTCAATGGCTAACCAGCTTAAATAACTACATTTACTTCAAGGCCTTTCTGCATAGTTCTGCACACACTGATTTCCTTTCTATGATGTCCTAGTGGAAATTGTTTCTATGGATTTTACACAGTGCTTTGCTTTGTGATGTCTTCATGTGCTAGCCCTGTGTACCCTGAGGCAGGAATCTTTTCAAAAACAACAAAAATCCTTGTCTTTTCTGTAAAACAACTCCACCCCCTCCCTATAATACCTAGCCTGAAGCTAAATAAAACAGAGGTTCAATAACTGATAGTTACATTTTGGCACAGCAGCTCCACAAGCCCATATATACACACCTGACACAACATATACAAATGTTTCATTGTTACTGACTTGCTGTCAAATCCTCTCCACATACCTATGCTTTCCCCAAATTCTTCCCCTCACCTTCCACCTACCTGAAAAGTCCCCTGGCCTTCACTGTCATTAAACCTCTCTTTGAAATCAGTAACTGAATTCCTCCATTTCCCTTCACCTCCCTGACCTAAGTAAATCTAGCTTTCTTGAACCCGACTCTGTTCCTTGCTATCTTATTCCATGTAGAACATCCCTCTTCTTGTTTATCTGATGTAAATATTGAAGTAGACAAACTCATCCTCACCTGCCTCTATTATTTCTGCTCTACCTCTGACATTTTCTCCTTCCCTACTCACCAGCTTTTTCCTAACTTCTGTATTGTAGCAGCAGCTAACCAATATTTCCCCCAGTCAACTCCATCAACCTCAGTAGATTCAACATTCACATTAACAACCCTTCATACCCAAGCACTACTTCAAATTTCTTATTCTCCTCAACTCTGTGAACTTGCCTGACCTCTTCACAACTGCAAAGCCAATCCAAACACTGACAGTCCTCTGAGGGCTCTACTGGTGCACTTCTTAGGCCACTCTAACTAGAACCACCTTAACTGTCATTCCTCTCAATTCCTCCACCACACCGAATCTCCACTGTGCCTCTACACCTTTCATAGTCCATTCCAAATGCTCCCGCAGCTAAGTAGACTTAGGGCTCTGTGGTTAAAATACAGAGTCCACAGAGCTTTCAATTCAGTACATACAGCATCAATTTTCAACCTTAGTAACATATAAGAATTAAAAAAAAAAAGCAAAACACACAAAAAAAGCCTGAGTTTCAACACCAGAAATTGGTAACTGGCCTGCATTTGGGCCTGAACAAACATGGCTTTAAAAGTTCCCCCAGGTGATTCTACTGTGCATCGAAGGCTGAAAAACACTGGTCTAGGGTGAGAGCTGGAAATCAGGACTTTTAACCCTTTTAGTGAGACGGGCTGATATATCGGCTTTTGCATCTTGGATGAAAAGTGCAGCGGGCCAATATATCAGCTCATACGTAGACCATAGCTAAAAACGCTATAACATATTATATTTCTTCTTGTATGATGTATGACTGAAAAATTACATTTCTTTTTAGACGATGTAAGAGAATAGTATTTTTATTAACGAATTCAATTTATATAAAACTAAAATAACGCATATGGATATCTAAAACAATAACTTCGTAACGTTTTTTTCCCTAAGGTGATACATTTTATTAAATTACCCTTCACATTTCTTGCTAGTACCGCTGGCAGAAGGTAGCACTGAGAGGGTTAACATGCTACCACGGTAACTCTGGTCAGTCAGATTTAAGACCATTGTGTTAGGTAATTCCTGGCTAAAACAGGCTTCCCTCATATTTTGGTGAGCTTAGGATCAATCACCTTTGGGCTCCTCTTTCCAGCACCCTCAATCTCACTCTTGCATGTTAAAGTTCCAGGCTATAGTCCCAACTCTTTAGGCTTAATTAGGGTCATCATAATCTGGTTTTCTACTTATTCAGGGTTGTAGCATTGTTGTTGTTTTTTAATGATTATTTTTTTATGATATTCAGAATTTACGACTCTGAAGTGACAGAGGAAGCTGTCACTCCATATTATTTCCAAACTCTCATTAAAATCTGACACAGTGATAGTTGGTAAAATTTAGTACTATATGGCTATATTGAGTCATAAACTCAATCTACATAGATAGAGCTGTTAGCCTAGGGTAAAAAGGAAGAATCACTCAAATGGCTCAAAGAAAAAAAATATTGATGGAAATCACATTCGTAAGCAACCTCCAGACGCTTTATTTAATCCACATGAAGGCTGAAAAATGACCAAACAGGTCATTGGCTATCTTTCCTTCCATCCACATCAAGGCCTTCCCCACCAACTAGTGAACACAGTCATCATTCCAGGTCTCCGGGCTTTCTTGCCCTCTGGTGGCCAAGTACTGCTATTACTCAGAATTCCAGCTCTAGAAATCTATGACAAATACACCCACTCACTCACTCAATAAGTTTTCTATCTTCCCCTTGCTCTTCTAACTTTTGCCACGAAACACAAGAAAATATCCTTTTTCTTCCTGTCATGATTCAAAACATGGGTGCTAATGACAAACCTCTGTCAATTGAAAGAGCCATAAATTCTGAATGTCATTTAAAAAGTAGTCATTAAACAAAACAAACAAAAACAAACAAACAAACAATGCTACATCCTGAAAGACCTGGTAAGGCACCAGAAATTGCCTTCAGAATCTCAAGTTTTTATGTTAATTCTCATTCTCTTCTTCAACCCATATCTTTTCAAGGCTTAAGTCAAGATTTAAAAAAATATCTTTAACTCTGTTCTGTTTGACTAGTAGTACAAGTCCATAATTCTTTATTCACATTTCCAAAATCCTTACGTTTTTAAAAGTGAAAGGTTTTCATAACATGGTGACAAAACATGGACGTGACCTGAGCTCTCTAACAATTCAACCTGATCTGACCCGATATTAAGCTACTCGTAGCCTGACTTCACATCATTAGCGTGAACACACATGTATTTCACTTGCTTGATTATGGGGAGCTGGCCAAGATCCCACTGTGGATTTTATATGTGTATGTACTGAATTACCTTTCTAAAAACAGAAAAAGTATGAATTCCAAAACCCAAAGGGTTTCAGATAAACAGTCTGTAGACCTGTGTCCACATTGTATCATTTTCTCCAAGTTTAAATTACAACCCCCCAATTTTTCAGTTACACTAAGATACAGTTTTTGGGAGGGTGCTCGTTTAAGAACCTAAACCCATTCATATAACTGTTTCTCCAAGCATATGCATTCACTGATTTAAACAACCGACTTAGAAATGAAGTGTTGAAACACTGGCTATTTGCAAGTTAAGAACTTTCTAGATCAGCTCTGAAAGTCCAGTGTATCAATAGGAACTGGTTCTGCCAGAGACAGGTGACAAATTCCTTCAAAGCATTCCCCAAATTTACCAATCAATTGTAGCTATATTTTAAAACGTACTGTTTTATTATTGCCCTCACTTTGCCTCAGTGGTTTAACATAAAGAGCTTGTTCTAACAATTTTCAATTATCAACAGTCCGTAGATGTTTTTGAAAAGCCTATCGAATGGAAAAACATTATTCTCAATACTTTAAAGTATTCTCAATACTTACTGAGTTATTTCAGTAAGTTCTTGGTGACTTAAAAGGGACGTTTTAAGAAATGAACAGCAAGTAGGAATAAAGTCAAAGAAAATGTATCACGTTCTCTAAACTTTCACTATTTTATCACTCGCAGCTTCATGACAAACAATGATGGTCTTCAAAGCAAACTCTCAAAAAGTATTTAGATTTTATGTCAAATAGAAGTCGCAAAAAATCAGAGGTTAATTTCTGTGTGTACTCCAGAGTAACCGGAGTCACATCCACCAGCAAAACCAGGGAAGGGGGCTGTGCCATTACATCATCTGGCAATGTGTAGTTTGAAGCCTGAGAGCGCTCTCCAAATAAGCCTTAAAATAGTCCAGCCGGGAAATCATCTCCGTCAAGCATAGATAACTTGAGTTTAAAAGGTTTAAAAAGCCTCCCCACCTTACGTCACCTGTCTGTACCGTATGAAAAATAAAACCAGCGCCGAGGCATCTACGCCCCGCTACTGACAGCAACGGGAAGGTGACAATTTAGTGGAAACTCGCCGCGGAGCCCGTTCAGTCTGAAGGGGGAAGGGCCAGCAAAGCGAAGAAAAGGGTATAATCTTCGCGCCCCCGTGGTTGGCAGCTCAGTGGAAAAGGCACCCCCGCCTGCCTGGCATTTTGTCCTCATCCAACACATCATGCCGATTCCACGATGCTGGTGGTTTCCGTAGGGAAAGTGGGCCCTCCCCCAGGGCAGAAAATAACCGAAAACAGCCAGCGGACCCAGCGCCCGAGGGTGGACGGTGCAGCGGCACAAGTGTCCGCGGCTGTCCGCGGGGCGCAACTCTTACTGCAGCCGCAGGAAGGGCGGCCCCGGGGGTCACCGGAGCAGAGGCGGGCCCCCCGTGCCCCCCGATGCCCGCCGTCGGGGCGCCCCGAGGCCCTCGCCCGGCACCTACCGCAGCCGCGCCGGCGGCCGCCGACACGATGGGCGGCAGCTTGTCGCGCTCCGGCTCCTTTCCTTTCCTCTCCTCGGGCGCCGAGGCTGCCAGCACCGGCGGCGCGGCGGGCGCGGGCTCCCGACCCACCGCACTCATGTCGGGCCGGGCGGCGGCAGCGCGAGACGCCGGCGGCGGCCGAGCTGCGGCTGAGGCGGGCGCTGCTGCCGCCGTGGCCGCGAGAGGGCTCTGGGGCTGGCGCTCCTCGCCGCCGCCGCGCCGCCCCCGCCGCGCCCGGGCCCCGCGCGCGAGCCCGATGCCCCGCCCCCCGCCGCCCCCGCGCGCCGGGGCCGCAGCCCCGCCCCCCGCCGCTTCCGCGAGGGCCTCGCCCCCGCCCGGGCCCGGCCTCGCCGCTCGTGGGCTGGAGCCCCGGGCGCCCCCCGCCTCGCCCACCGCCGGGCCCTGGAGGGGCGGCCCCGCAGCCGGCGCCGGGCCGCCATGTTCTTGGAGGAGAGGACCGTCCTGGAGGGTCTGGACTCGGGGACAAGGCGAGGCCTGCACAGGGTCGAAAGGACTTGGCGGGCGCCCAGGGGCGTCTGTGGAGGGTGCGGGGCGAGCGTCTCCGCCTCCGCCTGCACGGACTGCCCTGCCTTCGGGCGCCTGACCGCGGGGCCGCTGCTGGCCTCTGCCGGCCCGCCTGGCCCAGGTGGGGCCGCCTCGGGGCCGCCTCGGCTCAGGAGACGGCCTTTCCCTTCTGAGGGCCCCCACCTACAAAGAGAGGCCGGGGCAGGGGTGGGGGGTGGGACGCGGTCTCCACCTGCCCCAGCTCTGGGCGGGACGCCCAGGCCGCGCTTGGCACTCGCGTCCCTCTCCTCCCGGTGACTGCCAAGCCCGCCTCGCGCTTCCCTTTCCCACGCGCCTACGTAGTGCGCTCCCCCCGCACCCCTCTGCTGCCTCCCAGCCTCTCCTGCCGCTTGCCTTCATAAGTTACAGTTGGACAGACGCACACTCTGCTGCATAAGCCTTAGTGTCAGGTCTTTCATTTGGTTCAGCTTTTAATCCTGATACTAAAACAACACCCTACCCGTATCGCCAAGCCACCGAGACAATTTCCTTTCTTACATCCCGCACTCTCCTTCCCCCACTTTCCTTTTCTCCCTATTGGAGCGGTGGAGACACCTGCTGATGTAAGAACGAGGAGAGTAAGAATGCGCATACTGTCTCGCCTATTAAACACGGTAAAACATTGAAGTTCCGATTTTTTTAGGTTGTGGCTTTGTTATTTGACTTGAGGTTGGGTGAATTTTCAGATCAAGGATACCCAGATCCAAATACAGGGTCTGGCAGGAGAAACGCCCCGTTATGACCTGGTAAAGCTCTGGCAGAGCGTTATATCTGCTGGACCCTGTATAAGAACCAAATATACCTCTGAAACAAACCCAAGGATGATGTGTGGGTTATTGTACATAATTCAGTTATTAGCACTAGTTACAGTGCATCAAGGGATAAGGTTGCCTGTTTTCTCAAACCCAGAATTTGTAACAAGCAGATCTGAAGCAAACAATGTAATGAGTATAAGGACTGGTTCTCAAGAATACCTTCTAAGCTATAAATTCAGATTTAATGCTTTCTAGTTTTATTATAGTTGCTGTCATCACCTATTTAAATATTAATTAGCAAAAGGTATGGAGTAAGTGCCATATAGTCAGCAAAAAATACTGCTAATTAGCCTTGGAGGCAAATGATGTAACAGTCATTACTTTGAAGCATTCTCCCCCTTTCTATTTTTCTTGAATTCTTTTTCAGGATTTTCTGTCCTTCTTAAAATACTTATCCTATGCGAAGGAACATATGAGTCATTTTGTACTTTTAGTGGGTCAGTATGCTGAAGTTTTGGTGCACAAACACTCATGTCATTTTATAGATGGAAGCCTTTATTTTTAACTACAATTAAGTATATTCTGTGCTTTCAAGGTAGATTGATAGAACAAATATTGGGGGGGGGGAATGTAACCCCTTTCCTATTTTTTTCAACTAGATTTAGTAATTTGAGATAAAAATGTTTGGATGAGAAACCACTTGAATTATGTGCTGTATGCTTTCTCATTTCATGTGTGATAATAAATAAAAGTGTCTCTGGGAAAGCCAGGATGGCTCAGCGGGTTATGTGCTTGCTTTGCAGCCCCCGGGACCAAGGATTGAATCCCAGCCCCGACCTGTGCTGAACTGGGGTGTGCTCTCCATGCGGGAGGCCCCAGTTTGGTTCTTGCACCCCGGTGTTCCTCCCATGAGGGGGTGTTCCTCCCATGCAAGAGGCCCCCAGCCCAGTTCCCACCCTGCGCTGCCCCCGCCCACCTGTGTGAAACAAAACCATGTTGAAAACTGATGATATACAACTATGGAGACTGCTCTGCCCCCCCCCCCCTTCTCTCTGTCTCTGTTTCTCTCTGTCTCTGTCAAAAACAATAAAATCTAAAAAAGTGTGATTGTACATGTCACATTTGGTAGAACACAATGCTTAAATATTGGCAAAACAAGGCAAGTAAGAAATTTAAATTTCTGCTACTGCACCAGAATAGATCATCTATTTCTAACAAGTCCACATATTTATTATCTCGTGAGTTACATACCAAAAATGGTAAGTAATTTGTTGGTGAACTTTATTTCCTATTAAACATACTGCTTTCAAAGCAGCATCCCCTCCATCCTTCATGCACATTAACTCCAGGACGGGAGGGTCAGAGGGTGGGAAGGGGACTCCTTGAAAGCTGCAGAGTGAAGGCTCCAGGGAAACCAGTGGGCTTGGAGACACATTTCCAACTGCCACCAACAGGCTTCTAGCAGCTGAGATGGGAGAAAGGGTTGTGGAGTAGGACGTACAGAGGTCTGTACAAAGGTGTAGAGCACATGTCTTTCAGCCGTGCCAAGTGTCGCGAGAAGTACAACAATGATGACATCCAAGTACAAACTCTTTAGCCTTGGAAAAACCGGGAGCGAAGCAAGAAAAACATTTCACCTTCCTAAATTCAGATGGAAAACCTGAGCTCATTATACCAAGGGGAACAGGCGTTCAGGAGGAGACGGGAAAGTTAGAGAACTGGTTATTTCCGTACAAGAAAAGGAAAGACCAAATTGCAAGGTAATCGAAGGTCTAAATCACAGATTGTATTGTATTGTAATTATATACAGTAATACTAATCTGGTGAACAATAGAAAAGTAACTTTTGACAGGTTATTAAGAGTGGTTTATAACTAATTATAGAAGGAATGGCTATGAAATAGTGAACGTGTTTTTTAAAAAGAACATCTTTTTCTTATTTTAACTGAGTGTTGTCCTAAAGGAGTAAACTTGGGGAAATAAACTTATCTTTGCCATGTTAACTTTGTTAAAAACCATTGGTAGAATTCCTCCTTAGGTTTAATGACTGTGGCTTTTTAAAATTACTATTAAAAATTTTTTTATTGCATAAACAATACATGCTCATTACAGAAAAAAAAATACAGAATAGCAAAATAAAGAAAAACTCTGTATTCTTCCCAACATCAGATAATCACTAAGACTTTGAACTGTGTATCTTTACAAAATTATTCATCTCTGTCGATCATCTATCTAATCTAATCTATCATCTGCCTATCTATCTACACACACACACACACACACACACTCTTCTTGATTTGTTTTTTTATAAAAACAGAACATACTGACCTGTTTGAAACTGTTCAACTCTTTGGAATATTTGCAGTGTGAAAAAACTCTCTTTAGAGGATATTTTTAATTGCACAATATAATGTAGAGCCCACACTGAAGAACCGATGATCATTAAGCTTTATATTTTGAATCAGACCTCTCTTGAATCTGTTCTTTCGCTCTGGATTCCCATGGCCATTGACCTCGTCAACGCTCTCAAATCTCTAATCCGCATCATTTATATATCTTGCCAACTGGTCTTGCCTTCAGTGTTTTACCTGCTCCAATTGCTACTAGAATAACCTTTCAAAATACATAATTTCTTGTCAGTCCTTTGTTTAAAAATGCTTCAATGATTTTTCAAAGCAAAACTCTGAAATCCCAGTATATATAGTATTCACTCGAATTCTTTACAAAAAATACATTTTCTTCATGTTCTAATTAGGATCAATTGTTTCTTTCTGATGCCAGAGCATGTACGTATTTACATTATACACCTATTACATTTAGTTATTTGTTACCCGGATAAATCATGGCATAGAGAGTCAGGGCCATGGCTAACTTCTCCTTGAATCTGTACAGGTAGCACACTATCTGGAGTGCTGTTAGGAGGCACTTGATAAGCTCAGAATAAATAAGATGTTTTCTTGATATGACTTATAATGGTCTCTGAAGACAATTTCCAAGAGGAATTACAATATTGCTAGAGTTAAAAAGCTTCAAGTGATGGGCTATCATTCCGATGAGTGGTCTGGTTTTTGCTACCTTTGTCCTGCCTCAAATGAGGATGTGATGTGTGGATATGGATCTACGATCTTGTTACCATGAGGCTGCAAACATGAGGATAAGTGTTACAATATTATACTTAGGACAGAGTAGTGGAAAGATAAATCTGTCACAGTCCTGAAACTGAAATACCAGCTTGGACTGCCTATATTTGGATTTGTTGTTTTGTGAGACAAATTCCTATCTTGTTTAAATCTGTGTTAATTGGTTTTTCTGTCATCTGCAGCTAAACACGTTCTTGTTGCATTCAGTGCGCACACACCCCTCCCTCCATATATATACAAACTCAAAAACTAGTAACTTGATTTTTTTTCTACTGGCTAAACCTTTTGTTTTAGCTGTAATGGCACAACCCCAATCAAGTAAAATGTGTCATCTTAGTTCTAAGATTAAAAGTTCAGAAATTGTAATACTCACAACTTTTGTAAAAGCATGAACTTTTTCAGAGTTAGAAAAGATGCCTCTATATTTCAACTCAAGGTATTTGAAAGTAAAATTAGGAGTTGTGAAAATTGGCTTTTAATTCTGGTTCTTCCAATTTTTATTACGTGGCCTTGGCAAACCCACCCTGTCCTTGAGTCAAGTTCTTTACCCTTGTATGGGTGATGTGACTCAAAATGAGAAAGCGTACTAAAGTGCATTGTGAATTATGATGCCGTTTAATAAATTTAACCCAATGAGTACTTACTGGGTAACAGAGACTGTGCTAATCATGTTCCACGGATTCATGTCTTTTTCTCAGGAAATTGCTTTTAATTTTGCTGTAGAGTAAGAACTCACTCACTCCCATTCTATAGATCGGGAAATTAAGGCGTCATATCTAGTAAACTGTGCAGACTCATCTTTTTACTCCCCACAAAGTACAGTTGCTCAAAAAATATTCATCACGGGAATAGCTGTGCATTTTATTCCTTTTGAGATCCTGTAATCATGTACCATTTGGCTGCTACTGAAGGAAGGCCTGTCCAGCAGTTGCCTGTTGCCTGACTTCCTAATGGAACGTTTTCTACTAGTGATAGTGAAATAATCACCCTTTATTAAGATGACAATCCAAGTTAATAATCCTTGGTTAACAATTTCTGTTGCCTCCAGAGGTTTTTGATGGCAGATACAGAAGATCCCTAGCCTTTTGCAACCTCCTGGCCCACAGGCTTAACAAATATTATTGAATGGATGACTGTTAAATGTTTCACAGAAGCTCTGCTTTGTAATTTTTTAAATAAAATTTATTGGGTGACTTAGTAAAATTACATAGGTTCCAGGTATACAAATCTACAATATATCATCTATGTGTTGCATCATGAGTTCACCACCCAGAATCAGCTTTTTTGTTTTTTGGTTTTTTTTTCTATCACCATGTACTCGAATCCCCCTACATCCCTTCCCCCTCCGGCAGCCACCAAACTATTGTCTGTGTCCATGAGTTATTTCTTGTTTGTTTGTTTGTTTTGATTTTTTTTCTGTTTCGATTGTTCATTTATTCTGTTCTTTAGATTCCACATGTAAGTGAGATCATATGGTATTTGTCTTTTTCAGTCTGACTTATTTCGCTTGGCATGATATATTCTAGTTCCATCCATGTTATTGCAAAAGGTACAGTTTTATTCTTTATGGCTGTGTAATACTTCATTGTGTAAATGTACCACAGCTTCGTTATATGACAATCATATTTTAATCAAGAGAACAACAGAGGACATTCTGGGAAGATTTTAGTAAATCCTGTGTTATTGAAACACATCAGGTATTAGAGTTTATTTTTAAATGGTAAATATGAAATTGAGATTCCCAGTATCACTATTTAGGCAGAAGTATTAGCACTAATGGAATGAACTCACACTGTAAATTCCTTCCCAAAACAAAGGAGGTGCATTAAACCTTCCTGGGGTGAGTCTATTTCTATCATATTTTTCTTCATAGGGTGTCCTGTGATATGAGTATTGCCAGCATGAGGATACTATCCAGAATGTCTATGGGTTCCTGGCTTCAGAGTCTGTGCTTGATGCATTCTGATGATCATGGACCATTGTTTCTTATCTCTGATCTTTCTTTTCACCACACAGGAGCTTTGCTTAGTGACAGAACACTAAATGACACTAAAGCATCTACTTGAAAAAAATGCTATTAACATAGAAGTAGTAATACATTGGTACAAAGCTCATGATGAAGGTCAAGAAGTTCCATGGCTACCTTGATAATCATATGCTTTTATAACCATGATGATTACAAACCTCTTTTGGAAATCCATTTCTAAGGACAAATCTGGATTCTTAGTCATGGCCCTTTTATGTTAGATTCTTCTGTCTATTGCTGCTGATGAGACTCCAGTGTACAAGCCAGAAAATGCAGGATGAATTTCAATGTCCTCAGCTATCTCCCACCGTAGATATTGTACCATTAAAAGTTTTAATTTTAGAAGGCCTTCCTGACCACCTTTATCTGGTTGATGAAATAAATACTTCAATCACTTGTTAACCATAATTATTGTTCACTTACTGTACAATAGGCAACAGATTGGAGTGGATGCTCAGGATACAAAAAGTGTGAAACTATTCCCAAGAAGTTTATAGTGTAGTGCCATGGTCCTCAAACTTTCATGTGCAGCAGACTCTTGGTAGCTTGTTGAAATGCAGATTTCCAGACTTCAGATTTCATAGATCAGGGCTGTCAAGTTATAAAGTCATCAAATGGGGATAAGGGGAAGGGAAGCCTTCATGCTTATTCTATGAGGATAGTACTCTCTGGAATGTGAGTGTACCATCTGTGTGACTGTAGAGTCTGGGAAGTATAGTGGGCATTGTGGTGTCTTCCTGACATCCATTTCCACTTCTTTTGGTGAATATACACACCCCATCTCCACCCAGTGTGTTGGGGAGACCATGGCTCCATGTCTAGTTGTAGGAGTGAGCACATAGTTTGGAGTTAATAAACATAGTTTCATCTCTTGATCACAGTATTTGGCTCAGGAATGGGCACATGTCCCAATTCAGATTACAAAGAGGTAAAGAAGTATGTTCTGGGAACTTTTAGGTGAGGATGCTTCCTTACATAGAGAAGTTGCAGGAATAACCTCCTCTCTATTCTAAGATGCGATAGATGAAGCAAGTGACCAGGAAGCTGGAGATATCTCTGACATGATAGAGGGCAGAGAGGAAGAAAAAAAAAGGAACCAGATTTTTAATGACACCGATGAGCCATTTAACTCCTGTGACGTATTAGTTCCTGCTTCTTTTGAGAAAAAGTGCATGTATGTATATGTGTTTGTTTGTTTGGTATTACTTGCAATTAAATAAGTTCTAGCATTGTGGTGACTTTGAGGTAGACTTAGGAATCATTTTATTTTATTTTGTTTTTCATGAATGTTTTGATTATATTTCCTTTCTGTCTTAACTTCCTCTAGCCCGTTGTCAAGTAGTTTGTGCCTTGGCTTTTGGGTCTATCTCTTTTTTAAAATATTCTTTTCAATTACATTTGACATTTAATATTATATTAGTTTCAGGTGTACAGCATAGTGGTAAGACATTTATTTATATAAGTTATAAACTTATCACCCTGCCAAATCTAGTACCAGCCTGACACTGTACATAGTTCTAATATTATTAACTTATTTCCTGTGCTTTATCTTGCATCCTCGTCACTATTCTGTAACTGCCAATTTGTACGTTTTGACCCTTTCATCTTTTTCACCCAGCTCCCTGGACAACCTCCCATATGGCAACCATCAATTTGTTCTCTGTATCTGTGAGTTTGTTTCTGTTTGGTTTGTTTGTTTATTTTGTTCTTTAGATTCCACATGTAAGTGAGATCATATGATCTTTGTCTTTCTCAGGCTGACTTATTTCACTTAACATAATACTCTCTAGGTCCGTACATATTGTTGCAAATGGTAAGATTTCTTTTTCTTTTTTTTATGGCTGAGTAATATTCTATTGTACATATGTACCACATCTTCTTTATTCAGTCTTCAATTGGTGGGTAGTTAGGTTGCTTCCACATCTTGACTATTGTAAATAATGCTGCAATGAACATAGGGGTACATATGTCTTTTTGATTTAGTTTTCAAAATTTTTTGGATAAATACTCAGAAGTGGGATTGCTGGGTCATATAGTATTAATAGTTCTATTTTTAATATTTTGAGGATCCTTCCTATTGTTTTCCATGGTGGCTGCACCAACTTGTAATCCCACTAACAGTGCACGAGGTCTCCTTTCTCCATGTCCTTGTTTGTTGATTTATCCATAATAGCCATCCTGACAGGTGTGTTTTTAATTTGCATTTTTCTGAAGGTTAGTGACATTGAGCATATTTTCACATGTCTGTTGGCCATTTATATGTCCTCTTTGGAAAAATGTCTGTTCAGGTCCTCTGCCCATCTTTTAGTTAGATTGTTTCATTATTTTGGTGTTAAGTTGCATGAATTCTTTATATATTTTGTATGCTACTCTTGTCAGGTGTCACTATGCTGTCTCTTTGTTTTGGTGATGATTTCCTTTGCTGTGCAAAAACTTTCTAGTTTAATATATGAGTAGTCCTACTTTTTGATTTTTTTCTTTTAATTCCCTTGCCCGAGGAGATATATATATATATACACACACACACACACACACACATACATACATACATACACACACACATATGAATTTACTGCCTATGTTTTCTTCTAGAAGGTATGGTTTGGGTCTTTCATCTATTTTGAGTTTATTCTTGTTTATGTTGTAAGAAAGTGGTCTATTTTCATTTCCCCACATGTATCTGTTTAGTTTTCCCAACACTGTTGAATAGACTGTCTTTACCCCATTGTATATTCTTGCCTCATTTGTCATAGATTAAGTGACTATATAGGCCTGGGTTTAATTCTGGGCTCTCTATTCTGTCCAGGAATCCTCATTTTATACAAGCTACTCAGGTAATTCTGAAGTAGGTGGCAATGGGCCTAGTCTAATATGTCTGGATAGATATTATTTTCAGTGGGTAGAGGTGTTTGTCTCAGAAACTTAGTTTGAAAAACTCCTAAGGAAAATAAGTTAACTTAAAAAAAAGTTTAACTAAATAAGATTTAATCAGTCGTATTTTGAGGGTTTGAGTCATTTGTTCATAATATATCTGCCAAAGATAATTGCTCTTAAAACTTAAAATCATACATTTTCTGCTCTGCTCTCATAAGAACTGATTTCATTGCAACCACAATGACAATTGTTAATGCCTCTTACATTGTTAAGTAGAGAAAATGGGTTTTAAGTGATTATTTTCTAGTAAAAATGGAACTGTTTCTTCAAATAGTCAATAGATTAGTCTATTTAAACAAAACTAATAGTTCTTTTATTCTTCAACTCCATAGGAGTAAAAATGCTGCATAAAATTGATATGTATTATTATGTCATCTCGCCCTTTCATCTTGCTCATTATACCTATATTCCATTGTTGAAATAGTGGAATACTAAAATTTAATGAATGGCAGATAAAAATGGCCAAAAGGAAATTGTAGCTTATCAACCCATTTCTTAGAAGATTAGGCATAAAAAGATTTCAGTAAATGGTAACTAATGAATATTAATGTTATTTTTATGTGAAGATGCTCATTGCATCTGTGATTAACCTTATTTTCCTAAAAAGATAATGTTTTGTAAGGAAAAATTATGTAGAGAAGAAACCAAAACAATCTTTAAAAGATTTCTGTAAAATTCCAACATGCACTTTTGAAAGACCTCCATTTGATTAAATAATTTAATCTTACATCATTCTAAAAACCTTGTCTGGGGGATGGGCATGAAATCTTCCTGTCTGGCAACAGAGGACTCTAAATGACTGATTGCTTGAGGTGGAAATTCCATTAGTAAGGTAGGCAGGATTTCTGAAACGACCCCCAAAGATGGCCAGCCCCAATGCCCAGCCCTTGTGAATGCGATGAGTGTTCTGTGATTGTGTTGTGTGGCACAGCTGACCTTAAGCTAGGACGATTGTCCAGGTGGACCCCACCTAATCACATGGACCCTGAAAAGTGGAGTGCTTTCTCTGGCTGGCAGCAGAAGTCAGAAAGAGTCACAGTGTCAAAAGGACTCCAAATGCCATTGCTGGCTTTGGTGATGGAGGAGGCTATGAGAAGGAAATGCAAATGCCCTTAAAGAGCTGAGAAAGAGTCACCTGTGAGTGCCAGCCGGGAAATGGGGATCTCAGTCCTATAACTGCAAGTAACTGAATTCTGTCAAAACTTGAATAAGCTTAAAAATGGGCTGTTCCCAGAGCCTCTATACAAGAGCCAGCCAGCAGATACCAAATCATTCAAAATGCAGTCTTCATGGGCTGGGGAAAGAAAAAAGGGGACAGTAGCTATTAATTTGCTTCCCCCCAAAATCATTATTTTTCTCCATCTTCTCATCCCTAAAAACATAGATGAAAAACTAGTTAGGTTAAATAAGTATAGGCATACCTAGTTTTATTGTGCTTTGCTTTATTGTGCTTCACAGGTGTTGCATTTTTTACAAATTGAAGGCAAGACCCTCCACCACCAAAAAAGATTATGACTGGCATTTTTGTGATACTACATGCTTTATTATGGTGGTCTGGAACCCAACTCACAACATCTCTGAGGTATGCCTATATTTAACTGTTAGCTTAATTGTGGCACTGGCTCTAAATGTTTATGACGGAAAATTTTTTAGTCAATCCAGAATCTGTCCAAGTTTTAAAACTAAGTGCTACTGCTGAATCAGCTGTATGAAAAGAAACTGGAAACAAGCTAAAAAAAAAACAACAGGCTTCAGATTCAGTTATTGGAACACAAACTCAATTCCGCTCAGTTTAATTAAACAAAATTTACTGGACAACTACTATATGTCAGTTATTAATAGACACTCTTTGGATGATGGGAATGAACAAATATGCCTTGACCCTCTAGGAGTTCGGTCTAGGAGGGAAGCAAGGGCATGCATCCCTGTAAGTATAATAGGAGCTAGAACAAGAGGGCTGCTGTTAGGGAAGCGCAAAGAACTACGGGAGTGAACCAGATGGAGAGTTGAGTTCTAGTGGGGAGGGCAGGGAAAAGTCTCACAGAGGTGTCAGCTGGGACCTTGGCAGTGATCAGTGAGTGGCGTTTTCTCCTAAGTTGAATTATATCTTATAGAAGAGATATCTCAGAAACGTTACCTTTTGATTTCTTGTCCCAGGAATGCCCTGAGCTCTAAACAGAAGGAACACCAGATGTAGAATTGCTATGCCCCAGAAATACTCGTAGATATGCGGAAACAGTGAAAGTTGCACTTGATTTGCATTCGCTCAGCACTCACCGCATTCTCTTGTCCCTCAGTATTTTCTTAAATGTCATGATGCTTTACCTTGGGGTTAATGTGGAGGATCAAGCATTTTCAACTCTGGAAAGATATAGCACTAATACAGAGATAGTTGCTTCATATCGGAAAGGAATAAGGAATATCTCCAATCCTAT
>PVKE010013264.1:0-36853 GCA_004027555.1 Craseonycteris thonglongyai | reverse complement strand
TATATAATTACTGTTTCTAGTAATGTGAACTGCATGCAAACATGTGAATTCTTTCCTTTCATTTAATATTCAATAATCTAATGTCTCTTTTCAGTAATACTAGGACAGTATAGTGTCCTTTCTAGTGCTTTTCACATTAAACACACAGAGAGAAACAGAAAGAGAGAGAGAGAAAGAGAAAGAGAGAGAGAAGGGAACTTTTGGTTTTCTATTACCCCTAAAAATGCTTTTATGAAAACAAACTTATGGTGATGGAAAGAAAGCTGACTCTGTATGGTGAACATATATTACAACACATAGACAAAGTAGTATAGAATTGTACATCTGGAACATATGTCATTTTTACTAACCAATGTCACCCTAATAAATTTAACAATAAAAAATATAAATGAATAAAATAAAAAACAAAATAAGCAAAAAGTAAAAAATTAAAAAACAAACAAAAAATTTCAGAAATCAAAATTGTGATATTAGTACAACAAACCTACACAATTCTTTTTTGTGATATTGGTCTTGAACTGAATGGTTAGAAAATTACAGTAAATCGAATATATTAAAATAGTAAAATAAAAATTGCTTTTGGCTAGCTACAATTCAGGGATTTGTAGGAAAAGGGAAAAATCATACATAAAACTAGTAAATTATTAAGAATTTTTATATTCACTTATTATTTTACACAAATAAAAATGTACTATTTTGTGGCTATTTTATATATATATATACACACACACACACATATATACACACACATATACATATATACTTTAAAATATATATATATATATTATGCACACACACACTTCTTTTTTTAAGGTGACAGAAAGGAAGACTTCAAGTTGATTTAAGTAGAAAACAAGTGACAAAGGCTTGGAATAAAAAGTGTCTATTTCATGTTCTTGAGCTCTAATGTTAAATATGGGGGCATTTTAAGGCTTAGTACAGTAAGTAGGGAGTGATTTTAGAAGAAATTCTGCGGTGCGATGGTGTGGAGGGCAAACAAAATCTATTCTAGAGGAGAGACCTGTTTAGATTAGATTTCAAAGGAGACTGCTAGACTCATTTTCTGCTAAACACTGCCCCTCAACCCAAGCCCAAATTTCATGTCTAGAATCAGAAAATTGTACATTAATGACTCTTGTGTGGACAACTTATATGTAATCAAAGATGTTTTCCATCTTTATCCTTGTTTGGAAATTTAGTTGATATAATTATCATATCCAAATTATTCCCCTAGTGATTTTATTTACTGAAAGCCAAAAATCTGTATCTGAAGTGTTTGAAAAACTTGAATGATCAACTGTGTATCAGGAATGAAAATACAACCCTTATATGCATGGTAGGTACCTGGGTCTGAATGTTATCACAGAATAATGCAGATGCATAGAAGAGCTCACACACAACAGCCATGTTGTGTCTGTACACATGCAGTGTCTATGCCTCGAAAGCTATCTAGGACATTAAGTGAAAAACTCCAGTCCCAAAGGACCACACATTGCATGATTCCATTTATATGAAATGTCCAGAGCAGGCACTCTCTAGTGATAAAAAGTAAATTATAATTGCCAAGAGCCAGTTCATGGAGAAATGGAGAGAATAAGGGAGTGATGGCTAAGGGTCACAAAATTGCTTTTTGGGGTAATGAAAATTTTCTATAATTGATTGCAGTGATGGTTGTAAAACTCTGTGAATATACTCAAAACCATCAAATTGTACATTTAAATGGGTGAATTGTGTGGTTATTTTTAAGTAAAGTTGTTTAAAAAGCCAATTAGAAACTCTGAGCAGTAAACTGGAATGATAATGAGCAGATAAGTGAAGAATGTCTGTCTGTGCTTCCCTTATAAGGTTAAGAGTGATTTTTTTCAAATTTTAGGTGTGACTATGTCTTAATTATATTATTATATAAGTATATTATAATTATTCATTATATGTAACTATGTAATTATATACTATATAATTATATACTATAAAATTATATGTATATAGTGCAGTATTATATAATAAAATTATATAATTATATGACTAAGTTATAATATTAAAATTTTTATTTTTCAATTACTGTTGACATTGAATATTATATTAGTTTCTGGTATAAAAAGCATAGTGATTAGACATTTATAGTTATATATATTAAAGCATCAATTTGAAGTAGAAAACGTGTTTGGCATACCCATGTATTTGAGATAGCAACACTACTCATAAATCTTCAAAGGTGCCAATAAATGGTATCAAAATAAAAGACTTATTAAATAAGTAATTAGACTGAAGGCAACTAGAAGTAAGACCCTTAAAGATACTGCTAACTTAAAAAAATTGAGTGTTGGTATATTCTTAATTGTGGTATATAGCTATATACATCAATAATATATGTGTATAAACTCAGTATACACATGCATCCCTCTAATCCTCTTTTCATCAAATTTATGGATAGCTTTGTTTTTCTAGAGATGGGATTTTGGCATAAATTGTTCTTAGATCACAGGAGACAGGGCAGTTTCTAGTCCTACTATGCACATATATATGTGGGTTACACAAATACTCACGAATTCACAATATTTATTGACTATCTGCACTAGGCCACTGTACTAAATGTTGGGGGAAAATATATAATCACATCTATTGGTCACCTCTCCTCTAAAATCTTTCATAAGAGTCTAGTAACAGAGAGGAAAGGAAATCAACAAATTGTAATACAGTGTAGTGTCATGGGACATTAGGTAGAGGTTTCCAATTCAGAATGGAGTTGGGTGGTAGCCAGGGAAGGCTTCCCAAAAAAAGATAACTTATGAGTTGAATTGCGAAGGTCAAGGAGGAGTTAGCCAGCCAGCCAAGGAGAATAGAGAAAGAAGAAAGTAGTTTTAGAAAGAGTAAATATGAGTAAAAGTAAAGCATTATGGGAACACATGAGTCTTTTGGAATAAGTTAAATGATAATAGTATGACTGGACCTCAGGACATAGACCTTGTTTCTTTCCCAGATCTACCACATCCTGTGTCTATATTTTGATTCAAAGGAACTAGATTCAAGAAGCTAGGTTAAAAGGAGTTGAACCCAAAGGAACTGGAATCACCCTGATTAGGAAAGGGATAAGATAGTAGAAGTAGAAGGCTTGTAATTTTTAATAAAGTGCTCAGGAAAAGTCTCACTGTAAAGATATCTGACTAGAAACTTGGCTAGAGTAAAGGAAGGAGCCATGAGTAAGTTTGAGGAGAAAAATCAAGAGTGCTATTTAGGGCACGTTAAGTTTGAGATGCCAATAAGACTCTTACATTATACACAAAAGTCTGCAGTTTAGGCTGAATGGGTGGGATAAAAATAACACACTGGGAAGTCATAGGCCTAAAAGTGGTATTTAAAGTCATGGAAATAGATGAATTGGTAGGGAAAGAATGTAGGCAAAGAAGAGAAGGGTTTGCAAGACAAACCCTGAAGCATGTAAGCAGGAGAGGCCAGAAAAGGATGGGGAATAAGCAGGGAAGTACAAAAGTAGAAGAATGGAATCATGTGATCTTAGAGGAAACCAGTATCAAAAGAAAGAGCAATCAGCGCTGTGCAAAACTATTGAAAGGCCAAGTAGAAGACAGAGGAGTGACCACTGGTCATCTCAAAAGCAGTTTCAGAGACAAGGGGTGGATGGGGAAAGCCACGCTGGAGAGGGGTGAGACAACTGGAGACAGATTCTATGGCCACTTTGTTTTTAAAAAGTTGAGCTAGAGAATAAATAGCAAAATGAGGAGCACCATTCTATCCAAGATGTTCTCTGGCATTACTCTGATCAAGAGTGGGTGCCTCTTTCCCCAGAGGAAAGTTGTCTAAAAATAAACCCACTAGGGAGCTTGAGCCCAGGGGAATCCCATGATGCTGATTCACTTCACAGAGGGAGGCTGCCCAAGACCAATGCACCTTAATGTTCCATGATCATAAGTATTCGCCATGAAAAAATTTAAGCAGAAGTGACAGGACCAAGTGAGGACATGCCAACATGCTTTAGGACTTTTGGAAAGACTTGCAAAGCTGGGCCACGAACGACAGCATTTGCACGGAATTGTCTAAGCACTATTCAAAGGTCCCTCCTATCAAACATCACAGCTGAGTCAGAATTTCCAGTGATTATGTGGTTATAGAAGCAGCTTTGGTCTGCAAGATGTTAGCATGAAAAATGTTCATTAATCACCTACTCATGACTAGGCCTAAATATAGATGGATTGGGCATGATTTGATTTATAGGGTGTTAAGGGATCTATCTATTTACTTAAAAACATCCCTTCCCATGGTCCCCATGAAAACTGCCACCATTTAGAAGCCTTCCCTTGCATGAAAGACTCTGACTTCAGATCTTTTTAGAAATGCATATGTATTAGTTAAAAAAGAAAGTGCAATCATAGAAGAATTCATTAACACTTTAGTATAAATTTATTTCTCAGACCGGTTTGGAAAGACTAAATTTCAAGCAATAGATGGGAGTTGTGTTAGAAGGAAAGAAAAAGGCATATTTATCAAGGTTCTGATTGTTAGGTAGACAGTATGACAGGAAGCCATAGACAAACAGCCCCAAGCATGAAGTTTCTGAGCATCTGAAGAGGAAGGGCACTCACTCCTCTTGAGGAGGAGAGCAGCAATGAACTTCTGGAGAGTAAAATGAAAGTAACACACATAGAGAAACTGAAAAACATTTACAAAAAAACCATTCATGATACCATGACCAGAAGAGTTACCGTTTCATACTTCGGCACCTATTTTTTAGTGTCTCATCCTCTGCATCACACACACATTGCCATGATTTTATAGGGGTTTCCTTTTATGTTTTATATATATATACACACTTTCACTTGCTAGAGAAATTTGTATACCTTTATACTTTCTGCTAAAGATGTCATGCATACTTTCTCATATTATTGTACCAAATTCACAAGCATTGTGCTTAATAGCCATATAGAATTTCATCAAGTGGAGGTGCCCTAGTTCACTTACCAATTCCCCTGCAGTTGAATAGCAAAGTCCTTTCTACTTTATTCTTATAGTGAGTCATTCAGACTTTAAGTAACATAGGAGCCCATAAAAACTTATTCTGAGTTTAAGATTACTTCTTTAGGGTATATTTGGGAAGTGAAATTATGGGCAAAATAGGAAAAACATTTTCAGAATGTATGTAGTGGGTACAAACCGCTTTTGGAATCATGGATTATACTGAAATGGGGGAAGACAAAGGAAAGAGATTTTGAACATAAAAGTGTGCCTTCTCAACTGCTTTGCAAAGGTAGCTGGCTCCATATAAGCTAGAATTGTGCCTGTCACTGTGATGTAGGGTCTGTGGTCCTTGTAGTAGAAGTGACTACTCTCTAGAATAGAAGACAGTGGGATGACTATCTATGCACTAAGGTAATTTACTCAGAGGTGAAGACAAATGGTGACATACAAAAGTTGATACAAGACAATCCAGGGTTAACCACAGTGTAACACTAGGTTTGGAGGCCTGCCTCTAAAAGAAAGCAGCTTTTTTGAAAGGCTCTATGTTTTTATCGTATTTAATTTGAATATAAATTATACTGTTGTCTATACCGGTAAAGCTATCTGAATTTAAAGGTAGGGGAAGTATAAGCCCATTAAAATTTACATCAAACACTCAGATTTTTAAAACCATATATACATTTATATAATTATAAACACATAATTTTCAGATGCTCAAACCTGTGGCTCAACAATACCAAATAATAACCTGCACATGTGATTACAATTCAAGCCATTTGTGTAGAATAAATAGAGCCTACATTTTTTTTTTTCTTTCTTTTTTTGGCAACCAAGTGAATGTTACTTTAAGGAGTATCTTCAGTGAAAAATCAGTGGGTAAAAAAGTAAGAGCAAAGCCCTGTTGGATAAGATGCCTCCTTCTTACAGAAATTACATTTGAGGTCAAGCCATGCGAGGGTGATCTGGAAAGGATCCAGCCATGTAATGTGAAAAATAGAGACATTTATTGCTGGATTTTTCCCCGATAGCCCTTGTGTATCTTACTCATTGCTCAAATCAGGAAAATGGTTTGCCTATAAAAATGCTTAAATAAAAAACAAATAAGACTTCCTCTGGAGACAAAATGCTTATAGCATGTCAGTTTTTGCAGAAATTGAGTGACAAATTTTCTCATACATCTAAATCTTGAAGGTGGCAGGCCTGTCTCTTATGATCCAAGGAAATCAGTAAGTGGAAGAGGTAGCACTGCTGATTTTAGGATTATTTCTTTCCAGCCATGCAGTAGCCAGCTACAAGAGACCAGTGATTAAGACACATAAGCCCATCGGCAAAAAGCAACCTGTTTCCCCATTGCTCAACCTTCTGCAACCAGCTGCAAACCTTCTGCAGTTTCTCTGACCTCGGCGTGGGCCCATGTCCCCACTTCATCATTTACCCTTTAGTCACATTAAATGTAATTTTCTACTTTGAAAAGTGTTTACATCTAAATAAACTATGAAGAAATAAAATAGAAAATACAGAAAGGTATACGGAGAAAAGAGAAAAAGAAAAGAATGGAAAGTTATTTTAAAACACCCAATCTCTCCTGGTGGATGGGTGCTGGTATCGAACCTTGGCTGTGGGAATCACTGGCAAAGCGTGAAGCTGGCAACTCCTGCTAATCAATTTGCCACTGTCTTCAGATTTAATGCAATATTTGGCTCCGATGTTTAAAAAAATCCTCTATTCCAGCTAAAATATTTACACAGTTCTATGTGCCTCACTTAATGCCTGTTAAGCAATCGTCTTTTAAAACTCCACAGACACTTGTAAATCTGTCGGGAGAATTGTGGCCTATAAACAAAGCATCAGAAAAAGAGGGTTGCATTGTCAATGTGCTGGGAATCGGTATTTCTTAGGATGTGTTTGAAAATAAAGTTGAAAATCAGAAATAGTTTAGAGTGGGTAACAAAGTGACCGATAGTCTCACTGGCAGGATGCTGTTAGTGGTATTAACAGGAAACCTCCAGACACTGACCTCAGCTATTTAAAGCCCCACTCTCCTGTAAACCTGTCATTGATCCTGACTCTCTGCTGAGTTATGGCACAGGGAAAGTTACAGGTCCAGCAGCCTCAGGGACCTGCGTCCCAGGGCCTGCCAGGTTAGAGAAGGTGAGCTGGTGAGGTCTGTAACAGGAGGCTATTATACAGCTATGTGCCATGTGTGTGTGTAAATGCTTTAGGAAGAATGGGGGACTCTTAGAGGAAAGGGAAATTCTCCCCTGGGAAAGGGTGGGTATAACAGATTTTGAAATGCCTATTAAACTCCCTAACATATTTAGCCCTGATGTTAATGAGCCCAAGTAATAAAATTTAAAGGCAAGGGAGGCCCCTCAAAGAAGCTATCTCCTGCTGGCCGGGGGGAACCCAAGGAAGCTGTCCCTGTCTTCAAGATATGTCAGGTACTTGTGATAGAACTTTGAGCAAATTGTTCAATTGTAGTAATTCCTATTAGATCAGCTGCCTTGTTAATTTTTACTCCATGTCACTGACTTGAATGTGTCCTTGATGATGATTCACAATTAATTTTATAATCACTTTAAGGGGGACATATACTTGAAAAATATGCTTCAGTTTGAAAACTTACTCCCAGGTTAAAACACTCAATTTTGGGATGGGGGTAAGGTGATAAGGGGAGGTTGTGTCCTGAATTAAAAACAAAACAAACAAACAAACAAAAAACTAGGGGGAATTCCAGGATATCTCAGAAGGTTGAGTGCATGCCTTATAATCTCGAGGTCCAGGGATAGAATCCCAGCCTTGGCCCATACAAACCCATATCCTGAACTATTGCACAACTGGGAATCACTGGGATGGCTCACCAACAAAGGTTCTCGCCCCCCATATGGGAGGCACCCAGTTTGGTTCCCACCCCACGCAGCCCCACATCCACCTATGTGGAATGAAACCATGTAATAACTAATGATGTACAACTATGGAGACTGCTCTGGGCCATTCCCTCCCCGCCCCACCCCCTCCTCTCTTACCTTTTCTCAAAACAATAAAATAAACCTTAAAAACAAAACAAAACTAGCTATGTGTAATTCCAAGGTATTGCTCCTTGAACAGGAGGCAGTAAACATTTGTTCATTCTCCTTATAACATCACCATCCAGAAGGGCTTTACAAAAGTTTTTGTGAAACTGCCAAATAACTAGAGGACAAACGGATCACCTTCCCACCTATCAGACAGACAGCAAGTTTACTCACTGTTCTTAGGGACAGAGTACTTGTTCCTGGCAGAAGAGAAATCGGGAGAGAAAGTAGAAATAAATTTGTCCCCTAGAAAACGAGGATAACACTTGCTCTTAAAATGTGTTTACAAATGACTTGATATTTTAGTAAGTTCATTTAAAATT
This sequence comes from Craseonycteris thonglongyai, assembly GCA_004027555.1. Lineage (NCBI taxonomy): Eukaryota > Metazoa > Chordata > Mammalia > Chiroptera > Craseonycteridae > Craseonycteris > Craseonycteris thonglongyai. The sequence continues at coordinate 28,488 of PVKE010013264.1, read as the reverse complement.
AGCAGCTAAGTCAGTGCTTTGAATAAATATTTGCTGAACAAGTGAACTGATTGAAAAGGTCAAACAAGGTCCTCCGGGTATTTTGGAGATGTTTTTTGGATACCTGGAGATTTGATGGTGTTTTTAAAGGCCATCAAAATAGTCAAGAAAAAACAGTTTGAAAACACAGTCAAATTAGTAGTTTCAGTACATTAGTCATTCTAGATTTTCCATGGGCTCTTTTCTCTGTAAGTTACGGCACAGAGAATGTTACTTGTCTAATGGCGCCTGCTTGTCTACAATGAGTTGTACATTCTGCCTTCTATCTCGGTACTCAATAATTCCTTGAAAACCATACCAAGTTCTCAACCTATGTGAACAAAAACAAATGGCTCTTAATAGCCAAAGGTGTCTTGGACCTCAGCCTGCTTTATGTATCTCATTTTACTCGTTACAAGAACCCTAGGAGCTGGATCCTGCTATTATCCCTATTTTTAGGTGAGATGGGTGAAGTCACACAGATACTAAATAGCTGAGTCAGAATCTGAACTCAGGATATCAGACGTGCTGGCCTTGTGCTGTCCTGCTTTCTACTCTAATCACCTACAAGGAAGCTCTAGAAACAGTGTGGACTACCTATGAAACTGCTGTACAAAAAGTAAGGAACAAGGGGAAGCCGGGATGGCTCAGGAAGTTAAGCACTCGCTTTGCAGCCCTGGGGGCCAAGGATTAAATCCGGGCCCCAGCCTGTGCAGACCCATATGCAGAACTGGGGTGTGCTTCCCATGCAGGAGGCTGCCAGTTCGGTTACTGCCCCCCAAGTTCGGCCCCTGGCTTGAGGGGTCATGCCTCCCATGAGGGAGGCCCCCAGCCCAGTTCCCACCCTGCACAGCCCCCACCCACCTGTGTGGAATGAAACCATGTTGAAAACTGATGACATACAACTATGACGACTGCTCTGGGCACCCCCCCCACCCCCGCTTCTCTCTGTCCCTCTCTGTCTCTGTCAAAAACAATAAAATAAATCCTTTAAGAAAAAAAAAGTAAGGAAACAAAGCAATTAATGCTAAAAATAACCAAGTACCACTACAGGGACCTCTTCATTTTAAATAGGAAAATAGACGGGCAGGGAGGTTAGGTGGTGATGAGGTTATTAAATAGCACAGAGGTGACCTGAACCAGTGCGGCTGATTCCCAGGTAGGTCATCGAGCTTCCCATTGTAGAGGTAGAGCCCAGGATGTGTATCCATCCAAGAGCCCTGTCGTGGACAAGAAATCTGGGCAAAACAAAAATGTTGGCAAAAACTCCAGTCCCCTTTGCTGGGTCTGAACAGAACTCCCCCTAACTTTACTCAGTTGGTTGTCTGACACAAAAAGAATTCACTTGCGAATTGTGAATCCTCCATAGGGTCCAAGATACACAATTTACTTAGGCAAGAAAATATTTTGATATTCACAAAACCACCCACACATCTATTTCTGTAAAGAAATCTAATTCTGTGTTTTGACCTGACACAAATTTATAGTAATATAGACTTGGCAATCTAAAGACCCATGTTCTATGCCTGGCTTGGTAATCCCAGCCATATGGCTTCCTATCTTAGAGACCCATTTTTTTCATTGTATATATATGCCTGCCCTACCCATTCAAAAGATGAAGCTCTGTATGCAAATAAGCTATCACCATTATAACCACATTAATTCCACCTTTCCTTTTCTTGAATGGAAAATGTAGAAGACACTTTTGCCAATAAACTTGCCAAATTGGTGCTACTTGCCATTCCTCCAACCCATTTTCTACAGCATACTGAAAGTTTGTAGCTGGAAGCCTACTCTCTGGTTTCCCTGGGTAATTCTTCAACAGTTAAGTAGAATCCTTATCAAGAAACCTGTGTGGTTTCCAAACCTGTTTATGCTAATTGTTCTCTTTGTTGCAATTACATAATTTAATGACTTGATGGTAAACTGTAGCAATCTGATTATGAAAAAATACTACTTCTATAAATTCAAGTAGAAGAAGCTAACATATAGCTATTAAATATAAATGTGAGAGATTAATGGAGACTGGGCAGACATCACAACCCAGTGCAATACGATACTCAAGATTGGATCCTGGAACAAAAACAAGACATTAATATAAACACTGGTGAAATCCAAATAAACACTAGTAAGTTTAGTTAACAGAAATGTATCAGTGCCAGTTCCTTCATTTTGATAAATTCATCACAACAATGGGAGACGTTAACAATGGGGAAACTGAATAAGGGTTCTATATGAACTTTCTATACTATCTTTGCAACTTTTCTGTAAATCTAAAATTATTACAAATGCAAAATAATAATTTTCATTTTCAAAAAGATGTGGGCAAGACAGATGTAAAAAATTCTGTGGTGACACCTGCAAAAGCCATGACTCCATTTTGTAAATACAAACCACAGGTGACCTATTATGGCTGTAGAGTAGGTGGAGAAGACCCACAAAACTATTTAACAAATCTGTAATTCAAGAAAAGGTCTCAGCCCTGCATCAAAAGACAGACCAATGATATCATATTATATTTAACTTGTTTTAAATTAAAGGTTAAGTGGTATAAGTATCATTTTCTATGGTTCCTGATTTGGGCCAACTTTTTTCCATTAACCAACCATATTAGTAAGAATTTTACTCTACAACGATTACTTTTACATGCTTTCAACAGTAGAATTTTCAAGGCATGTATTAATTGAAAAGCAGATCCTAGAGAACCATTTTGAAAAGAAAACCTGATATAATTTTACAGTTGATTTTACATCCTGTAAATGACCAGAAGTCCAAAGTTTTTAGCTATTCTAATAACTATGACTAGGAAAGAACCCAGTAATCTTTACTGAATGAGGAGAATTGTAGAACACACTGAAATAGCACATCAGTAATAATCATCTTAGAAACTCATAGTTGGAATGTACTTTCAAAACCATCTAGCACAACTACTCTTTTGAATGGTACCTACACTACCCATCTAACCATCTTCCAAGCAGAAGTGAATGAGGCAACTACTACCTCTCAAGGCCATCAGTTTTCCCTTTGGACAGCTTTAAAATATGTCTTCTGAAAGTTTCTACCTATTTATGCTCATTTGACATCTTTGCCCATAAGGAAATAAAAAGTTCTTTCTAATAGCAAGGTCAGCAATTATCTGAAGTATGCTGAGGCTTTTCTCCTTTTTATTCATTTGCTCATTCATTCACCTACTCAACAAATATTGGCTGAACAACAACTATGTGGCAGGTACTGACTAATACAGTAGACATAAAATTGTCATTATATCTCTGCCTTCAATGGAAAGGGGGAGGAAGAAAATTTACCAATACATAAACAGAAAATAATAGTAAAACAGTGAGCTATAATATGAATGACTATTCAAAGTGGCTGCTATTATAGTTTGTGTGGTCAGGGAAGGCCCAAGGCATGAGGAAAGCTAGAGAAACACTCTAGGATAGCAAAGAGCTGCTGCAAAGGTCCTGAAGCAGAAACAGTTCATGGGGTTGGAACACAAAGAAGGCCTGTGAGGCTGGGGGAGCTGGGGTGCCACAAGATGAGACAGAAAAGATCGAACTGGGAAAATCATGTAGAAACTTGTAAGGCAGGGCTGCAAGTTGTGAAGTTGTTTTCCCCCAAGGACAATGAACATGAAACAACAAAGTGGCCTGATCTATTTGAAGTACGGAGGACCAGAACGGAAGCAGGGAAACCTGTGAGGCATCTGTTGCTATGGCCCTGGTGAGGGAAGGTGGTGGTTTGGACTAGAAATGCAGTGTGGACATGAAAAGCAATCAACTGATTTAAGGTATGTTTTGAAGAGACAACAGGATTTGCTCATGAACTGAATGTTGGGTACGAGCACACAGAGGGAATCGAGGATGGTTTCCTCTTGCTTATACTCTGCAAAGGAATCTCTTTCACATGATCCCAGTTAATCCTTGGAAACCATCAGTGAGACCAGCAGGAACACCCTCTTTTTCATACAGAGACACTGTGAAGCAGAGGATGACACTATACCAGCAGAGTGTTACAAAGTATCAATGTAAATTCAGGACTTGGGACTCAGACTTCTCCTTGATAGTCGCTTTTATTTCAATATTGTGTGCTTTTTGTCAAAGGACAAAAAAAAAAAAAAAAAAAATTCTGTTGACTGTGTTGATTTCTAAATAAAGGGTAGAAATAAAGTGAAAACTGAGAGTAGGAAACCGGGACAACATAACTCATCCTTCCCACCTAGAGATGTCACAATCATGGCTTCAAAGGAAAACACAAACTTCTTCCATTAATTAAACGGGTGAATCAGGTTTCAGTTTCCGTATCCTCTCTCCTTTCTGTACAGCTTGTCTTTGAAGGCATCCCATTTGGGAAATGTCTGACCTTTACCCACCATGCTGCACTTAATTGAATGCTTTGCATCAAAAGTCACCATGCTAATCAACATTTTACACCCACTGCCTTTCTGAAATTCTTACCCCAGTTCCTTATGTCTGTTTGGTTGAAATCATTTTACAAAAATAAATCATATCAAAGTTTTTCTTTTATTATTTCTAAAACTTTGCTTGCAAAACTAAATATTTTTACCACCATGGCAACACAGTCAGGACTCTGGCTCATGTATTCAGTCCGCACCCGAGTTCAGACTTAGCACACTGCTGCAGTGGACAAATGGGTTGTGAAGGAGGACAGAGCTGATAAATTAGGTATGGTCAATAATCGTTCAAGGCATGTCTTTTCTAGCTTCCTAAACGGTGATAAATTAGCCATGCTTGTCCTAACAGATCAATTTCCCCTCTCCCTCTAGGATACAACAATATGCAGGAGCAAAAACTGCATGGCTCTGAATGAGTGTAAGGAATACCTCCCATCCCTTTCCAAGTACTTCCTCATCTAGGGACCCATAGAAGTAACACCCCTTTTTAAGTAGTACAGTGTCCTTGAGTGTGATATTGTTGTTCTACAGATTTACATGCTTATGATTTTGTAATAAAAGATTTGGTGTCGATTATCAGCTCATAAAAAAAGGGGTTTTAACTTCTGCTGGACCCTGTATATCTGTTCATTTGACCCTTCTGATGTCCCTCTGAGCTGGGCAGGGGGTAGGAGGATCTGATCCATTTTTTTTTTTTTCAGCTCAGGATCACAGAGGTAAAGTGCTTTGTTCAGTTTCACGGCTTATCATGAAGTTAGTAAGAGGCAGGACTGAATTTTTAAACTGCATCTCCTATCCATACACCAGCATTCACTGTTGAAATTTAACTGAACTATTAGTTACTAATGCTTTGGTTTGTTGTTATTTGTAAATATTTATTAAAGTTATACGTGTACACAGTTAAAAGAATAAATGAACTGTATGTACCCTACAAAGAGCAGGTCCCAATCTCCCTACACACGAGCCCTATCCCAAAATAGCACTACCATGACTTAGACTAGTTTTCAGTGTTGACATTTTTATGACTTTGCAAACACAACTCCCAATCCAGCTGATATATGTAAATTCTGATTAATTCACCTTCCCTAAACATTTCCACCAAACTCCCTCACACGCAGAATGAACAATTAATTTTTCTAATTTGCTCCTTCTATGCACTTATCACTATATGAACTCCAAACTCGTTACTAGTATAAATGTTCTCAAAATACTCTGATACATCAGGTTCCTCAAGAATCTTCTCCGATTCTTTTGACCTACTCTAATCTGGAATGCTTGCTTTCCATGCCTGGCTGTCATCCTGGGCTCTCTATCTTTCCTGAAGCATCTTGTCACCTCTCTAATCCACTGGGTTTTTATTTCCTGTCGCCTTCATCTTCCTATTTCATGGCAAAGCGTATTTTCTGTAGCATTCTGAGGATGACTGCCTGGGAGATAAATTTTTTGAGAACTTTCATGTCTGAAAACATTTTTATTCTGTCTTCACATTTGATCGATAATTTGGTGGCTATAAAATTCTGAAATAAGAATAATTTTCTTTCAGAATCCTGATCCATTTCTATCTCCTAATGCTGCTACTGAAAAGTCTGAAGATGGGAAGCCGGGATGGCTCAGTATGTTAAGCACTCACTTTGCAGCGCCAGGGACCGGGGATCAAATCCCAGCTCCAGCCCGTGTGGAACCATATGCTGAACTGGGAGCTCCCCCAGTTCAGTTCTCTCTGTGTCTCTGTCTCTGTCTCTCTCTGTCAAAAATAAATAAATAAATATTAAAAAAAAAAGGAAAAGTCTGAAGCCATTCTGCTTCCTGATTCTCTGAGAAAATTGTTTCCACAGCCCACCCCCATCGCCTCCTCTTTTAGAAGTATATAAGTTTATTTTTTTGTGCTGGATATTCTGAAATGTTCTAACAATGGTATGTATCTGTTTTACTATGAGAGAATCTCTATGGGTCTTTTAAAATTAGGAAATTGTATCCATTGCTTTGGGAAGTTCCCTTGAATGAATTCATTGCTTTATTTACATATGAATATACATGAATGTTTATGTACATATACGTGGTCTGACAATTAAGTTTGTGAACTCATACTAGAAAAAGTGCTACATACCTCATTGCTGAATATCACTACAGTCACCTTCAAAGTACCCCCCCTTGGGAAGCTATGCACCCACACCAGTGCCTAGTCCACCCATTTGTACAATGCTGTTTTCTTCATGGCATTATTCCCATAAGCTTGGACTAACATGTCCCTGATTACACTTCCACTCTTGCCAAACTGAACAAGAAATGTAATGTTTGTTTCTCTAATTCAAGCTCTGATATTCTTGTGACAACACACAGAAATACATAACAATAATGAACGCCACTCAGCAAGGCACTACCACCTGTCACCATGAACACAGCTGTGAGGTATCGATATCCCAAGATTATGAAACCTTCCTGAGTTGTTTTTATGGTGCTGCTAACATGAGCACATGGTGGTGAGTCCACAAACTTAACTGTCAGACCTCATATGTATGAATTGATGTGTGAATTTGTGGTATGTGTGAATTTTGTGGTAAAAACTGGAGTGCTTCTCACATTTTTCTGATCCTGGAGTAGAATTTAGCTTTCTTACTTGGCTAATTCATTTATCACTTGTCCATCTACTTTTTGAGCTTCATAAATGTTGTGGCATGATTTTCTCTCTCATTCTATGTCCCTGTATGTATGCTTACAAAGAACTCTCTTTACTATTGTTTTAGTAATTTTCAAGAGGAACTGAAATCCCACATGAGTGTTCAATCCAAATGAGTGTTCATTTGGCCATCTCTTTTCAAAAGTACTCCCAAAGTTTTCCAAAGTCTCTCCCCTCCACCCCAACTAGAGTCATACTGCTTACAGACAATGTTCAAATGAATAAGTAAAGAAAACACTCACTCTTATGAGGATCTAGTTTTCCTCTCTCATGGAAAGAAAGCCATTGGCTAACGCTAGGTGGTAGAAGTCATTCATCCTGCAAGTCCCAGCACAGAAACAAGAGTCTGTTCTGCTGTGAGGCTTGACAAGTCCTGGAAGGTTCTTATAACTTTTCATCTATGTCATAAACCCATTACATGTAATTTCCACAGATGAAAGAGGTAACAAAGGAATCAAAATCATATGGAATGCCTTGGGGTTGCCCTATAGCATTCTGCTATTTCTCTGGCTAACTATCTCAAACTAGTTAGTTGGCTTATGTCTGGGTCATGAAGGGATCTAACATAGGCTATGCAATTATCACAGAGAGCAGAGACACAAAGAGAGTGAATGTGTTGGAGAAACCAAAAAAGATTGACAGCAGGTCACAGGAGGGTAGAGATTACAACAGGTAGATTCGTTGAGTGGTTATGGGTAGAGAGGAAAAAAAAAAAGTCTCAATTCAGGGGATGGCAAGGTAGCTCAGTGGTTGAATGTTTGCCTCACAAGGTCCAGGGTTCAATTCCCCGCTGGCCCATGCAACCCCATATGCTGAACTGCAGCACAACTGGTAACTGCCAGATGGCAAGGTGGTGAAGGTTCTCACCTCCCATTCAGGAGGCCCCTGGTTTGGTTCCCGCCCTGTGTGGCTCCACATCCACCTGTGTGTAATGAAACCATGTCGCAACTAATGATGTACAACTATGGAGACTGCTCTGGGCCCTCCCTCCTTCTCTCTGTCTCTCTGTCTGTCTGTCTGTGTGTGTCTCTCTCTCTTACCTTCTCTCAAACAATACAATAAATATTAAAATAAAAAAATAGCCTACATTCAATCTAATTATCTGTAGTCCCTTTAGAAGATGAACTAGAGAGCTAAGTGGGACTTACTCTTTATAATTTTAGTGCGTGTCGTTAGTGCTTGAGGGGCAGGCCTACTAATAGCAAGAATAGAGCCATGATACACAGAAAGAGAAAAGGCTTTGTAATCAGATAACCTTGCTTCACATCAAACTTTGTCATTAGCAGCCCAGCTGCTACTAATGTGAAAATGCCAGTGGTACTTATTTTGAAGTAACAGATAGAAATGATGTAAGCAAATTTGCTGGTATTTAGTAAGTGCTCATTAAATGGCAACTGTTGTTATCAGTGATGGTGGAAATGAACACACACTGCACCCCTGAATGCATTTACTGTGCCTATGTCCATGCCTACCCTTGTAGGGAGGAAGATTTTATCACTGCGATTGTTTAGAATTGGCAGTGCATAATGCTAATAAAAAGTAAGGAAACTTTTAGTAGGTTTTATTATTGTTTTTAAATTCTCTAGAGACATGCTAGGTGAAAGACAGGACACCAAGTTAAATTTGAATGTGAGATAAACAAGAAATAATTTTTTTTGTATAAGTGTGTCCCATGCAATATATGAGACATGCTTATGCTAAAAATGTCTGGTTAATCTAAAATTCAGATTAAATGGGCCTGCTGCATTTTATTTAATAAATCTTGCAAATTTACGTGTACCCCCATATTGCATGTACACCATTGCAGCCTTCTGCCCCCACGACTTGGTAGGACCCTGACTGTGTTTATTGCAAATTCAAAGGAATGGCCATTACACACTTTCCCCAAATCATTTCCTTTGCTCCCTGAGATAATATTGATAGGCAATCATTTTTCTGAAATTCTGTTTTGGGCTCAATAGTACTGACTGACACTTAGTCTGCCAAAGGCCATACTTTTGTCCAAGCAGTGGACAGATGCGTAGATTACTGGCCGAGGAGTAGGCAACGTGGCTGCAAGAAAGACAGAGTCAAAGAGGGCAGCAGCGCAGTGAACTTGAACGAAAGAACTGCACACTGGACCTGGGAAAGGACCCTTCCCCCTGCCCTCAACGACACAAACTTGAAAATTTGTCACAGAGCAGTTACACCAGTTATTAGCATTTTTCCTCCTCTCTTACAGTCAACTCTTGATTAACTGCAGTAATAGCAGGAGGGCAAGACACCACATATAAACCCAAATCAAAAGAAAAAATTTTTAAAGATTTATTTTATTACTTTTGACAGAGAGAGAGAGAGAGACAAAGAGAAGGGGGAGGTGCCCAGAGCAGTCTCCATAGTTATATGTCATTAGTTTTCGGCATGGGGCTGCACAGGGCAGGAACTGGGTCAAGGGCCTCCCACATGAGAGGCACACCCTGGGCAAGAGCCAAACTGGGGGTTCCTACATGGGAAGTCTGCCCTGGCAGGAACCAAGCTGGGGTGGGAACCCAGTTCAGCATATGGGTCTGCACAGGCCGGGGCTGGGACAGGGACTCATTCCTTGGACCCCAGGGCTGCAATGCAAGCAGTCAACCTGCTGAGCCATCCTGGCATCCCCAAATCAAAGTGAAAAAAAACCCACTAAAGCAGCCAAGGGTAAGATGAAGACCAAGTCTTGCTAAGCAGCTCTCCTGCTCTTTCTATACAGCTGGGGACCCTCACTCTCCTGCAGGCAGCACCCCTTCCCGATGCCAGTCTCAAACCCTGCCCCTCACAACTCCTCCTCCAGCACCTCACTAACAGTGTGTCAGGAATGAATTGGCCCTGACACATTAGTGAGCTAAGTGACAAAGGACAGGACAGTTTCCACCTGTTAGGAGAAACAACACGTAGCCTACTGCTGACCATGTAGTTTCAAACAGGAAAGGTTTTCCAATATGTAAATAGTATAGCTGATTCACAGTGATTAATGTTAAATAATATATATTATTAACTTTTTAAACCTAGTTTTAACTGTCTAAGTTTCATATGCATATTCACATAGTCAAACTATTACCACTATTCCAACCTCTGCCCAGGGCCATGAGAAACTACCATGTAAACATGTCCTCATTTCTAGTTTTTACATGTGGAGGCATGTGGGTTCCTTCCTAATTCCTCCTCTTTTTGCCCATTTATTGGTACTGACTGTAAAGAACCTGTTAATTTTTTTTAGTGGGCTTGTAGAAGGAAGTGGAGACAAACGAATTCAATCGGCCAATGTCATCTAGAAGGCAGGTGACTACAGTTTAGAAAAATCTACAAAAAAACAAACAAAACTATGACCAAAAAAGCCCTTCCTTTCTTGAACTGTTACTTTCATGTATGTATGAATTTATATCCTCCTGTAATGTAGATTTTTAATAAAATGTGCAAGTATTGTGTTGTACAAAACAGAGGTTAATTTAGATGGTTCTGGGCTAATCTGGTCACTCTATCAAAATAAGGACATCAGGACTGAAAATGTCTAAAGATGTGATGGCTATACAACACTTCAGTGTAAAGTTAGTTTAAAAATATTCCTACTATTCAAAATTAGAATGAAGATTTTAACATTTATTGAATGCCTGGACTATGTATTTCACACAGCATCTCATTTAGAGAAGGTTAACATTTTAGGATAAACATTTATCAGATAAATATTTCTAGAGTGGTAACAGATATCAAAAAAAGTCAACAGAGACTCTTGTCTTTCCAAAACTGTATAAATGTATTCCCAAATATTTCTAAATGGTACATAAGAAAGGGCATGTTCAAATATATAGTCTTAAATATTTAGAGAAAAGTACATCATCAGAATTATCTTAAAACACACACCAACTTGCATCTTGGCCAACATTCTCAAACAAGCTTGAATATCTTATTCTTAGGGTTAACTACTAATTAAATTACATTTCCCCCATTTATATGTGCAATAACAGGGCTAACAATGCATCATTTTTAAGGCAAGATTTAGTACGTAGCTAGTTGATTAAATAGCCTACCCTCAATGATAGGGGATTTAAGTAACTATTGTTAGCTAATAAGGGCAATTTATTTTTATTCTTAAAGTTTTCAGAATATGTGTACTTCTCAACACCTATTTGAAGAGTTCCTGTCTCATTTTCCAACAACAATAAAAAATTAATTAACCTTCCTGCTTTCATATTATGAAGTTTTCATACTAAAATATTCTCATAGGATCATAGCAAACAAATGGGGATTGGAAGATGTTGACACTCTAATTTTGAACAACACTCACATTATTCATTTTGGCTTTCAGGCATGAGATATCAGAGAGGATTTGATCCACTTTGTTTATTTACAAACTCAGGAAGGACAATGTAACCAGAGGTTATTAAGAGCAACGTTAAGGGACAAAGGCCATAACTGTTCATCACAGCTCCTGCTGTGAAGGTGATTTAGTAATGACCATTTCACCAACAACTGTGTCTTTCTATTAGAAACTCTATATATAGGGGAAGCCGGGGATGGCTCAGTGGGTTAAGCGCTCACGTTGCAGCCCCGGGGACTGAGGATAGAATCCCGGCCCGGCCCATGTGGACCCACATGCTGAACTGGGGAGTGCCCCCAGTTCGGTTCTCACCGGGGTGAAGACCCCGGCCCAGTTCCTGCCCTGTGCAGCACCGCGTCCACCTGTGGAATGAAACTATGAGGAAAAACCATGATGTGCAACTATGGAGACTATTCTGGGCCCTCCCTCTTCTCTCTCTCTCTCTCTGTCAAAAACAATAAAAATAAATATTTTTTAAAAATTCTATAGTAATAGTAACATTACTTAAGCCAAATTCCACGTAATGCATGTTCTACAACATAACACAAAGTATTCAGTGAAAGAAAAAAAAAGAAACCAGTATTTCATGTTTTAAATTGAGAAATGCTATTTTACACAGGGGTAAAACTTTCTTTTTTTTTTTACTGCAGAACTTCTAAGAATCTTTAATAAGCTCATGTGCACTGTGAACCCCTATGATATGACTTTAGAATAGTGTACTTCCAAGTTTATTGGATTATAGACTCTTTTTCAGAGTGCACTAATCCACTTTTCATGCAGTACTGATGATGAGTGCCTATACTTGGAAATTCTACATTTATGGTCTCAGCAACGGTGGGTAGGAGTGTGTGTGTGTGTGTGTGTGTGTGTGTGTGTGTGTGTCTTGTGTTCACTGGCACAATCAGAAAAGTTATGTTGCATGGTGTGTTTGTTCCCTATTATTACTATAAGAAATTACCACAAACTTAAGTGGCTTAAAACAACACACATATACTACTTACAGAAGTCTGAAGTGGGTCTTACTGGGCTGAAATGAAGGTGTTGACAGGGCTCTCTTCCCTTCTGGAGGCTCCAGGGAGACTCTGTTCCCTGCCTTTTCCAGTTTTAGAGGTTTCTTACGTTCCTTGATCCCTTGCCCACTTCCTCCATTTCCAAAGCCAGCAACAGTGCATTTCCCCTAGTCATTCTACTGTACTATCTCTCCCTGACCATAGACAAGGAACCTTCTCAGCTTTTAAAGACTCATTTTAAAGATTTGTGGTAAGATTTGGCCCACTTGGATAGCCCAGGATAATCTCATCTCAATGTCAGCAAAGTCCCTTTTTGTTGTGTAAGAAATCATAGTCACAAATTACAGAGATTAGGGTTTGGGCATCTTTGGGAGCTGTTATTCTGCTTCCACACAGGGTTCGTAAGAATACCTTCAGAATTAGGGCCAGCAAACAATGTCGAGGAGTAAGGAAGAGGGCAACTATTCCTACTGTTTGCTTGCTTTTCTCCAACTATTAATGTACTCACAGGATCAGGGAAGTAAAAATTATTGTCTCCATAAGAGAAGTAGAACAGTAAAATATGGGGCATGTTGCCACGCACCAAGAACTTGAGTCTGTCTTCACAATGTAACAGAAGACAGAATAGATACCCTGGGAATTAGTCTCCACAAACGCCACCAGTTGGTCCCTCAACAATAGAGACCTGATTCTATAAGTTGCGCATTTTCCAGAGAAAGGTACATAGCCCTAAGGGGGTATATTGAAGCTTTCTTGAAGCTTCCCTTACTAAGGAACCGTGCTTCCATTGCCTCCTATGGTGTAGGTACCATAATTGCCCCCATTTTACAGGTGAGAAAATGAATACTTTCTACAGTTACCTCAGTAAATAAGATCTTGCTTTCACCAAACCAGTAAATAATACATTATCTGATTCCAAAGCCTGAGGTCTTGCTCTTATGCAATACGGTGTCTATTCACTTTTATAACTCATCTCTCTTATGCATTTATCTTCACCTTCCCTATCCCCAACCCAAAGGAAGTTTTCTCCTGTCTCTATCTGATCTGAGGGTCTCATACGTGGTTCTGAGAGTGTGTGTGTGCACGCACTTGCACTCGTGCATATGTTCAATGGCTCTGTCATTTGTATCTTCCTCAGTCTTGATACCTTGATTACGAATCTTTTGTTTTGATCTCTGACATGAGATGAAGACTTTCCAGCTACAGGCAGCACATGTCACAAGTATATGGCTCAGGGTCATATCTAGTTTCAAAATGTGGCTAAGTCATCACCTGGGAAGCAACTCAGCAAGTTACGTGAGCTTCAGTTCCCTCCTCTGGTGAGAGATCAGTAATAGCATTTGCTTCATAGGGGGTGAAAAGAAATGATATGTGTAAAGCACCTGACAAATAATAATCACACAACAAACTGTAGTTCTAAATGTTATCATCACTCCCTTGCTGTGTTTACCTACAGAAAAGTGCTCTTCAAAGTTCTGGTCCCTATGAAAGATGCTCACTGACAACCTCTACTTATATCAGTGACACTGGTTACCACCAACAACCATAGTTTAATTCACAGTTTCGTGCAAAGTTGTGGTTTGTGCGAATCACAACCATTTTCTTCTAAAGGGCTGTGCTTGCTGGGAGAACAGGGGCCTGAGACGTCTTGAAATTTGCTAATCACATCTGGTTTAGCTTTAGACATTTTCTGGGGTTTTGCCAGCAGCCACGACATTTTAATGGCTACAATAAACCTCAAAGCCTCATCAAATCTTTGCTGTATGTGTGAAAATTATGTCCTCTTCAATTAAACATTCAATCTAGGCTCACACCAAGGCCTTATGGAAAAGGAGGTGAAACCTGAATGGGAACGTGAGATGAAACGGCCCGCCACCGACTCTGGCCATCTTGCCAGATGGTATTTAGAAGAAAAAGAAATTCATTAGCGAACCAATGGTCTGTATTTTCTTTAAATATTTACTAGGTACCTTTCATGTGTTAAAAACGCTGGCATCCCTAAAGATTAGCAGGGCATTTTTGTGTAAATATTCACTGTGTGTGGGGGCGTCCCTGTTTCCTCATGTGCCTTTATGGTGCTTCACAGCTCTCCATACAAAGAAGAAAAAGAAGCGAGGGGATACGCAGTTTTCCTCTATGAGGCAGCTCCTCCAGCTCTTGAAGACCTGGTACTTCCTTAGAATCCACTGAGAACAGTAATTGGAACACTGGCAGATCTGGAACGACACCTAAGAAAGATCTCCTTCTAGAAAATAAGATATAGCAAAGTGGGGAGCTTGGGGGAGACCTCTGCTTGAGCACTGGCCTCCTCGTTCACTCTTCTCATCCTCTGTCACTGATCATCAAACACACAGGACTGCCAAAGGGTGGTGGCAAGCCAGGATGCCTGAAAGAGGTAACCCCAGAAGAAGGCAGGAGAAGAGGAACTATCACACACACACAGACCAGGTTTCTGCTCAAAAGACTCCATGAGAGGGCAGGCCTAGTGTTGGCAAGGGCCAAGAGATCAGGAGACGGGAACTTGGGGGTCACTATGAAATGAGCAAACATGGATCTTTACTGCCATTGCTCACCTTGCAGCCAACAACAGGACTGGCCTGGATCCTAATTCTGCCATTGGAAAGGGACAGAAAAAAACGGCTATATGATGGCCTACTCTGCTGTATTACATTGAGACTCAAGCTCCTCATCTTAGACAATGATAAAACTGTCCTTTCTCCACCCTCCCTCCCCCCCTTTTTTAAGGAAAAAAAAAAAGAATAACCATAAGATATGTGAACCATAAATTCACATATCACATTCCTGGACAAGGCATTCGTTTGGTTGAATTCATGCTCTCAACCACAACAGGAGGGGGGGAAATCCACATATTCCTTAAAAAATAATTTACAAGGTAAAAATATTCACTTGTAACCACTATCCTTATTTAAGCAAGTTTTATGCCCAAAGTAAAAATAAATGGCTTTCCCTGCCACTAGGAGCAGATTTTCTCACTTTACTTCCATTTCCAAGCTGTTCTCTGTCGAAGACTTAGGTTTCTGAGCACTCTTTCATAATAAACATTTTTCAAATGTTTATTTTGCATCTTAGTGTAAAAATATTCCTGGTTGAAGCTCTTCATTTCCTCAAGCTCTCCCTCTGGAGCTCTGGGCTCCATTTCCACATCAATGCACTCCCTAAATTCTCTGTAGAGCTCTTCAGTTGGAGTTATACAAGCTGCAGCACAAGTATTTATATTCTTGGACAAGGAGATGTCTCCACAGTGAAAACACAAAACTCTAGAAATGCCAAAGGAAAATTCCTGCCCGAGAGAGACATATTTTCACCTTTTGAAACAGCCAAAAATGGCTTTCAGTATTCTGTTTTGAATAATTAAAAATGTAAATTAAACTAAAATAGAATGTTTACTATGGGTCTTGCCATCATTATTAGACTCATACAGATAAACCAAATATTATATATAGCAATGCATGTATGTGGGGAAGGGGAGAGAGTGAGTAAGAGCGAGAGAGAGCAAGAGTGAGAGAGAAAGAGAGAGAGAAGCATAGTAAACTAGTTTAGAATATGCTTGCGTTCTAATCAGACCTGATTAGAGCTCAGTAAATCTGCCCCTCACTGGATGTGTGAGTATAACCTCTCTAAGCCTCATTTATCTCATTTGTATAAGAGAGTTCGTATAGGGCTGTTATAAGAATCACATGAGACAACCATTAGCATTTGATAAAAGGTTGCTGTTGTAATTATTATTAAAATATATCTATTATATGTTGGAAACTGTAGATATAACAAGATGTAGATATGACAAGCACTAATTAATGCAAGCAAAAGAGAGGAATATGTAAATACAATGCCTCTAAAAAGCACATAGAGACAGAGTTTCATGAGGGCTGTGGAGAGGACCATAACCGAACTTTGCACCAGTTTCATTCTATGAGCCCCACATAAATAACCCTCTTAAATCACTTTTTTTTTTAAATCTTAGCTATTATTATAATAACAGAACAGTTCCTGTTACCTTCTAGTTGTCTCTTCAATTTTCTCAGGTCTTTTATGAGGTCTTCAAATTTGACTTGGGAAGCCAGAAAGAAATCTTGTGGTTCAGGCAGGGGAAAAACACTCTTTTCTGTTCCTGCGTCCTAAAAGATATGGTAAACAAGAATACATTGGACTGTCCAACTGTCACTTCCAGTTGAATTCCAAAGCATCTTTTATTGGATGTTTGAGTAGCAATCTTTGCAATGTTCTTCCGCTGTTCCTAAATTGGGATTGGTTACTTTGAAGTGCTTCTGTGTCTTTCAAAATACCATTTTGGTCTTACGGGCATTTAGATTGGCTATGGCATGGGCTAGGTTCTATTTTGCCTCATAAATCAAAGGGAAAATTGTCAAGTATGAATCTTGGACACTACTTACACAATAAAAAACATAGGAAGAACACATGAAAGTACTTAAATTGAAAGTCCTTGGTTGAGTTTCACATGGTAGCAATTAGCTAGCTCATCTTTGTGGTACATCAATGGGTGTGAATCGGAAGGTGCTAGGTAAGGCAGCACTGCAATGGAAAAAACAATTGCCCCCCCTTTAGCCTTCACCTACCTTCCCCTGCAGCTTAAAACATGTACATATGTGTGTGTGTGTGACTGATCAAATTTGTCACATATTTGTAAAAAATTCCCAAATGTTGTTGTGTAGCTAGTCTTAGCAGGTATTTCCTGAGGGCATGATTGAGTAGAATTCTGACAAGCTCCACAACTATACCTATGGAGTATCTGAGCTAAGAAACACCTTGAAAAACAAAACCTTTGGGGACATGGAAAGATAAGCCTCAAATTTCTTTTCCAGTCCAGCGTGCTTTCTCCCTGAGCTGTTTAATATAAGCTTTGCATCTTGCAGATCCCAGACAATCTTCAGGTCTCTCCACATAGGTTACTCAGCCAGCTTTCCTTCACATTCCATCTTTCCTCCTGCCATTAGGACTAGTTCCAAACTCAAAAACTGCTTTACAAGGCACTTTATGGCCTGGCCTCTGACTACATCTCCAGCCTTTTTTCTCCCTTCCCCCTATCTCTAACTCTCTCCCCTAGAACTTTCATAAAGTAATAGAACAGGCCACAGTGTCTTTCCTCTAAGCTTTGTAAAACTTATATAAACTGTCCCTTTTCAACCCTTCCCCAGAACAGCCTCACACCTCCTTGTTCATACTCACCCTTCAAGTCTCAAAACAGATACCACTTCTTCAAAGATTTCCCCTACCTGCCAGCAAACAACCCTCAGGTGTTTCCAAGAACCCTTCTTACTTACCATCATCACCACACTTACCACCATTAATTTACAAATTGCCATGTTAACTTACAAACTAGATGGCAAACATTGAAGGCAGAAACTGTTTGGTTCTCAGTGTAGAATACAACCTCTGGCATAGCAATAATCTTCATTTGGCAACATTACAGAGAGGCTATAAAACTCTGTCCTGGGAAGTCTGTACTTTCAGCAGGAGACATCTAACATCATATTTTTGTGGCTTCAGGGATTCCCTGGACTCTTTTTCTTCCTTTAGGACCTTTAACTTCACTTGGGAAGCAGGAAAAGGTGGTTTTCCTCATTTGATCACAATATTTTATGTGATCAAGGTAATTTTTTTCATCTTCCTGTATTTGTTTTACTGCTTTAAGGACAATATAAACAGGGCCCTGGTCTAAGGGGCCAGGATGGAACAATATCTAAGATGCTTGCCACAAAACTCCATGGTAATCTATTCTAGACAAACTCACTAACAGGATGTCTTTCTATTTTTCAAAACATTTTTTATGATTCAGTCCTGATTTCTGTTAGTTTTTGTTTTGTTGTTGTTGTTTTGTTTTATTTTTTTCCTTAATCTGGAAAGAGAAAATGTTGCCGAGAAAATCAGCTCAGTAGTAGCTCTTGTGAAAGTTGTTCAATTCAAGTACAAAAGACATGGCTCTAGATGGGTTTCTTTAAACTTCACAGACCGAGACTTGGACGCAAAACACGGCATAAGTGGAAAGAAGCTTGGAGCAAGAATCACCTTTCTTCAGTTAATTGCTCATCACCACTAACCACAAAAATCATCACTTATGCTCCTAGAGGGAGGGGACAGTCTAATAAATCACATAATTGTACACTCTTGTTGAGTGATATGCCTTTTTAACAGTGAAAACTGGGAGAGCACCACACAAATGCTAACTTCTTTTTCCTAAAAGGGGCCAATCCAAGTTTCAAACTATTCTTAGGATAAGATTTTCCTCTGTGAAGTCAACTCCAAGTAGTTAAGTTCTCTTCAATGAGAGTCGTATGTCATAGGCAAATTTTAGCCTTGCTACACAAGGCATCTGACTTGGTTGAGGCAGACACTACAAGGTCAAATGTGTCAACCTTGGATTAGAAATGTCACCTCTAAAGATTCTTCAGGGTAATTCTTTTGCCACATTGGTACCTGCTACCAGAATTTCAGGTAAGTACATATTGCCTGAACTGCCACATGCCTGCCCCACTATACCAGAAAAGACCTTTCACTTCTTTACACCTACTTCTTTACTAATGACTTAATCCATTCTTGTTGATATTTATAGTAGATGCAACTCGACAAATGGTTATCAAGCATGCACATTACAGTCACTAAAAATGAGATAACAATGGATCTGGACCTCAGGGAACAAAGCTAGGATGATAGGTAATTAATTGCTCATTGACATCTCTATAAAAGGCAGAATAAAACATATTGTGAGAGAATTGTTCAAATCAAGTGTTCCAGTCTTTAAAGGAGTAAAAGATGAGGAGGTCAGCAAAGCCTTCACAGGACAAGAACCATGTAAGACTATGTAAAGACCATTAATAGTGCACTATTAATATGTTTATTATATCTTCGTTTCACTTTACAAAAGTGACACATGCTCATTATGGTAAGTAATTTAGATAAGTGGGTCTCTCAGCTGATACTAGGCATTGCTTAAGGATTCCCTCATTGGCATTTATTTTTCTATTTGTTGTATTTTCCCAGAGAGGTTTCAAGGATTTCCTTTCCTGCCACGATCTTGATGACATCTCTAACACCGAGTCATGGTTAGTAATTGAAAGGAGAGAATCTCTTACAATCCTACCACCCAGACATAATCAAGCATTTTAATATATTATTATATCCTTCCAGGTTTTTCTGTGTGTCTATGGGTATTTATATTTACATATTTAAGATTATACTCTATATTATTTTAAACACATGCTTGTAATTTAACATCAGCTTGAGTATTTTCCAATGACACTAAATGTTCTCCTATATACTTTCCATGGCAACAACATATTGTTCCATTTTATGACTCTAGCATAATTTATTTGACTTTAGTTTCTACCTTTGAACATCTACCAAATTTTTGCAGTATTTTTTTAATAAATGTTATTTTAAATAAAACAGTGATTTGTGTCCTTATCATTTTCCTTAGAATAAAAAGCCCAACAAAAATTATATGTATTTCTAGGGCTGTTGCTACAGAAAGGTCAAAGTCTTGCTAGTCCATATAGCACATTTGCACAAAGTAGAACAAGTTGTCCCCTATAAGTAGGCAGACCTCCATGTGCAAACACCTGGACAAGCATATGACATCATTACAGTGAATTTTTTTCAAGGTGCTTCTTAGAGGACATACAGTTTGGTGAGTTCAGGGCAGACCAGAAATGGGTCTCTTCTGGCCTAGAGAATACATCAGTCATCCACACACAATAGGCCTGAGAAAGATTTGATCAATTTATATTGCTAATTCTACGTATCTAGTTGGAAATGTATGTCTTTTATTCATTTTGCCACATTTTTTTTTAATGAGACGGGACAAGTTGAGCTCTTATTATTGATTCTGAAGAGCTCATTACCTATTATATATTTGTTTGTATGCTTGTTCATTTGTTTATTGGGAACTTTCCCCCCAAAGGTCTTTTAATTTATTATTTTAAGAGAGTATTCCTAAGAAAAAAAAGAGGTGTTTAAAAAGGCTAGTGACAAGAATAATTCCCATTAGGGAGAATGTCAGATGTAAAAACACATCAGTAAGAAAGCACACGGTATGTTTGGAAAACATCAAGTATTGAGTTGAATCACAGAATATGTATACAGGGAAAGTCATAAAAATATGGTTGTAAAAGACTGGAATTAAATTGGATAGAGTCTTAATTCACTTGAAAATGGGGATCCATTTCATTGTTGAGTAAAAAAGTGATGTGAAATGATCGGAACTATAACATGTAACTGGGCCACAGAGTGTGGGGTGGACTAGAGGTACGAAGGCCAGCTGGGAAGCAACTGAAATTTCCTTGGTGAGTTATCTTAAAGCCTGAATGAGCTGGGGTCAGTTGGGATGAAAAAAAAAAAAAACAGGGAAGAACATAAGAGACAATTTAGTTGAAGGACAGACAAGAACCAAAGAGGGGCACATGCTTCATGTATAAATGACCAAAAATTATAATATACCTAATAGAAACAGGGAAGATGTTTGAGGAGGGAAGGCTTGGAAGGGATGAGAAGCCTGATTAAAGATATACTGAGAACAGTTAGACCAAGCTCGTTCAACCCGCAGCCCCTGGGCCACATGTGACCCAGGACAGCTTTGAACATAGCCCACTACAAATTTATAAACGTTGTTAAAACATTATGAGATTTTTTTGTGATTTTTTTTTTTTTTTTTTTAGCTCATCAGTTATCATTAGTGTATTTTATGTGTGGCCCAAAACAATGCCTCTTCTTCCAGTGTGGCCCAAGGAAGCCAAAAGGCTAGACACCTCTGAGTTAGTTAAGCCCATCAGAAGGGTAGGAGAGATGACTGCAGACGTCATCTGTGCTTAGCTTGTCTTCTGGATAAAATTGTAGGTCTTTTGAAAATAAGGCCCTGGAATCTTTACTTTTCTTCCCTCGGTACTTAGGGAAAAAACTCTGCTGACATGGACAGTTAAGCAGGAGTCCTGAGAACATTTTCCCGAGACCTTTTCCATTCATACTGATTGCTAGATTTCTCAACCACTTACAACAGTACCTCTTTCTTCTCAAAGTTAGGACTCCTTGTTCTCAATTTAATGAGGATGGAATAAAACAGAAAAAACTGTGCTCAGGTAGGTTCTCACAGAAATTTTTATATCTAATTGCAAATGTCATTTAAGCAAAGAGGAGGGATTTCAGATTCCACATTTTCAACTTATTCACAGATGAACTTTACTGATACAGTATTGGGTATTACTGAATATTAATTTCCTAAAGTTTGTTCTGCATCCCAGAATCTACTTTCAAATATACCAATTACTGAATGATAAAGATTTCACAGAGCCCCTAACAAGCTGGTCAGAAAGCACTGAGATAACTGGGGAACTCTATGAAGCCATGTTATATAGTGGATTGAGAGTTAGTAGATTCATGCACTAAATAATGCTTCTCTCTATAGGAGTCAATCAAACTCTCTTGGCTTCAGTGTTCCCATCTGTAACTGAGTAGGCTGAACAGTTCTTAGATTCTATGTTGAATCTGAAATCCATCCATCCTTCCACCATCCAATTTCTGAATGCCAACAGTGTGTAAGAGTTGAAAGCCCTTTAGCGTAGTTTTCCACATAATGCCATTTCTTACCTGATCATAGTAACGCAGGTAATACTTCACGACATAGTCCACCAGATTAATCCCAGTATCCTAGGTTTAAAAGAAAAGCTTAGTGAAAATCATTCACATGAGACTGCCGTATTGTACAGTTGAGAGCTGAAATCTCTGTTTGTGACCCCAAAATTTTTAATCTGTGAGACCTGGCAAAAGTTTCCTCTCTCTTCCTTGTCCCATCCATTTTTTATGGAATCTATGTAAAGAAATGACACTGTGCTATTCTTTCTGGGGGGCGGGAACTAAACAGATAATCCATAAAACTTCTGAGGTAATGGCTAAAACAAACAAACAAAATACTGTCTCAACATTTTCTGGTGTAAAGCCAAGACAGGAGGGGGCAGGGAGAGTGCTAAAAGGAGCCAGGGACTAGAACAGAAAACCATCCCTCCCTTCCCACCTTTCAAAATACGTGTGTTCTTAATGGCGTGAAAAACAATCAGGACAGCTTAAAAGGAATGCCACGCCACTTTATGACCCTGGGAGGCCCAGAGCAAGCAGGCCCTCCCACAAGGCAGCCTTTGAGTCTTGTTCACAAGGGTCTAATTCTAATTTGCCCGTGTGTTTCTCCTCTCTGCACTTCCCCTGCCCCCCATGGGACGCCTAGGTATGGCGCTGGTTGTTTCTAAAGAGGCAGCTCTGCAGGGGTGTGGAGCCAAATGATAATCAGGCTCAGAGAGTTTGACAGTGGATGCCCAGCCCAGTTGTAGGCAAAATAACAACTCAAATGCTCAGCTCAACTGGTGATTCAACATTGCTCCCAGCTCAGGAAAGAGTAAATGAAAAATAGCCAACAATACACTCAAGCAGACCCAAGCCTTGTGTTATGGCTAATACTGTTTGCTATTTTATTCTCTCATTGCAGTTTGCCATCAAAATAAGATCAAATATTAAAAAATAAAAATCTATCTTTATTAAAAGTCAAGATAGAGCAAGAAAAATATATATTGTTAGAGAAAGGAAAAGGATACAATTTAATAGAAAAATAAAAAATACATTTTTTAAATTAAAGGTACAGAAGGAAAATAATGGCCAATCATAAGCATTCATTACAAAAAATACATTACCCGACTTTTGACGTCCTTGAGTTTGGGTAGGATATCTAAGCTATATCCATCTGCTTGTCCCCGTGTCCTATTTCCTCCATTCATATAATTTCCAAAAGCCAGAATGAGAGCTAAAATATCCTTCACACTCTTCATGTGTAGCAAGCCCTGTGATGGTAAACACCAATTATTATGGAGCTGAATTCCAAATGAACCAATGTTCATCTAACAAATATTTATTGAGTGCCCAATAGGATGTTTGGTGGCATGTTACCAATCAGGTTACCAGTTGATGAAATAGAAAATACACCTTATTAAGACATGAGTGTCTTAAAAGCCACCATTTTCTCTCCTTTCAATGAATTACAAGCTGTGCATGCTTTAATACCAAGGATTCAATATTAGTATTTATATTTCCATTTGAGCCAGCTTTAATTTTTTAAATACTTAAAGTACTTATAAATTGAAAACAGGGAGTTGCCATGGTTAGACTTCACATGTGATGACTTCTAAGTAGAAAGGGGTTTAATATCATTTGAGGATCTATTTGGGCAATGCATCTATGTAAATAGTACAGGTAAATGTAGGGGACATAGAAGAGCAAATCTATTCTTCCTTATTCCTGGGTATAATCCTCAGAGGTGAACTATAATAACGTATTTTAAGGCCAGAGACTATTTAAATGTTTGCTGATTTGTCTATTCACTTTTACAATTTCAAGCTGTTTAGGGTTTTATCTTTCAAATATATTTGTTTCTTCTCTCTCTCTCTCTCTCTTTCTTTTTTCCTCCAAGTGCAAATTTTCAAATTGATTCTTTTTGCTTTTTGCTGTAGTCTTAGTTGACTTTATCTTTCTTTATTTTAAGGAAAAGAAATCCAAATGGCAGCTCTAGACCACTTCTCTCCTGACTTTTCAGGGTGCAATTAGGATGTATGTATTATACTTTGGTAATATATATTCTTTCTTTATTGAAATTATTTATATTTTAGAAAGAAAAAAATCATGCCTTCAGTTAAGCAACCAAATACTACAGAATTTGTGGAGAGAATTTTCATGTTCTTAAGGACATAGGTCATGGTTTAAAAAAAAAACGCCCAGTGCTAAAAGTTAACTGTGTAAGGAGACCTGTGTGGTAAACTCAACAAAAATTTATTTGCTCATCACTTGTTTTGTGATCATTGGTAATCATTGATTGCCTTTATTAAATCTCTAGAATCTTTTTATTTCACTATTAGACACATTTCAGATAATCAAATTTATGAGTCCAAGGCCAAATCTCTTTTGCAATTCAGTCAAGTGGAAAAAGACTATACTACTTAGGTTGGTTTTAAGTGGCCAGTGTGTATACTGGAAAGTTCTTAGAATATTTGAGAAGAAATCTGTTAAAATGTCATTTTTCCCTCTCCTTTTCTTTCTTCTTCCTTCTTTCCCCCCACTCATCTGCATGCACACACATACTCACACTTAGGCAGGATCATCGTCTCAGCCATACTGAGTAAAACATACATTCTCAAGGTCAGAAGGCTTTGGCAAAGGGACTCTAGTTAACTTCTCCCACTCCCCGCTTTCTCCTTCACCCCTAAGGAGGAAAAAGTTCTAGTTTTTAATTAGTCAGCAACGTACCTTAGAAGCCCGTGTGATGATCTCCACCTTGCGGTGTAAGGAGGTGATACCCTCGGAAAAGATAGATCTGAAGATGATGCACTGGGCACGTTCAGCAAAATTAGGGATCTGGGCTAACTCGTGTAAAAATCTACAAAAATTAAAGGGGGAATCATCTAGCTTCACATACAATGACAAGGAAAATAAAAGGACAGCTGAGAAAGAGCCAACGTGAGAGTATTCCTTATTTGGCAATGTCAATTTAACAATTAATAAGAGGCATCAAATAGGCTGACTTAAATAATTCCAAGGGTTTGCATTATATTGTTAACAACAAAGCTACTTTTAAAAATGGTTTCTGTGATGGTAAATAAATACATGGTGTATAAATTACTTTAGGGACAGAAAGTTATCACAATTACACAGGACCACAAGTTATCTGTCCCCTGTTACCTAAATAGGAGACTAAACCCAAATGGAAAGTGTTAATCTTTAGTGTATGAGAAAAAATATACAATAAACTCCTCTCATAATGCATCATTCTCTATGGATGTGTTTACTCAGGCTAAGTAAAGTGAAGGCTTGAGGCAAATGTCTATAGACAAGTGATAAAAAGTTTCTTAATGAAGTGAGAATACTTTTTGCTCAATGAATTAAGATAATAGTTGATAGTGTCCTCTTCTACAGATATTTGTTGACTTTTCACATCAACTTACCTATAGAGACAGAGCTCATGGCTCATTGCTTGGGACAAAACCTAAAGCTTCTTCAAAACTGTGCAAAACAGATCCGAAAAGCTAAAAGTGAGTACTAACCTACACACAGAAGCTCACAGTCTGAGCAGCTGGGCCTTGGTGACCTTTGCAAAATTAAGCTAGAAGAGCTACATATTCTCCAGGCCAACTACCAGTGAAAGGCATAGAAAGGAAAATGGGTGGAAAGAGTTGGACACAAATTCAGAAAAGGAGAGAATCCACTGACAGCTATTAAATTCATTTTAAGATTGAAATGATTACTACCTGATACTTCTGAAAGTCTTGGTCAACTCACTACGTTAAGACTTTGATATTTTGCCATCTCTTCCCAGGAATGCTTTCTTACAAAGGAGCAAAGCTAGAGCTATAGCCTCCTTCAACCTCCTTCATTCTACACCCAACGAGATTTCCTTAGCTTATATTCTGTGCCTCCATTATTTTATTTTAGGAATATTTGGGTTTTAATAGAGTCTAATGATCACACGTTTTTTTTATTTATCCTACAACCAAGTTATCTTTTCTTTTTTTTTTTTTTAAGTGACACTGAGATGAACACCTGTAAAGAAAACTCACCTTGGTTTTAAAGTTCTGGAAATGATAATAATGAAAATCATGTAATGGGATGTAAAAGTGGAAACACATAGGAATTCTGAATTAAGATGAAAAAATTACACTTGTGTGTAAATTGTTTCTTCATAAAATTGTATTAACTCGTTGATTCAATTACAACTGGAATCAAGGGTATTGGCAGTTTTCACAAATGTGGGCAGCAAAAAGCTTGTGGAACTGGGGGCATTTGGCCCTGTGGTGAGACTTGGGGAGTTTTATTTATTCAGATGCCACTGAGAGCTACCTCAGGAGAGCACACTGTATCTCTCTCCTTCCAGATGTGACCAGGAGACACTATTCCCTAAGGAGAACACGGATCCCTGAATATTGCCCATATCCTAGTTTGAATGAACACAGGAAGCATTTACAAAGACTGTGTGAAAGAATATACAGACCAACACCTCAACTCCCCAATAAGGACACAGATGGAAAGGAGAAACTGCTAGGTGAGCACTTACTTATAACTAGTCTCAAAACAGGAGATTTGAGACCAACATGAGGCGATAAGCCCATAGGCTCACCAACTTACGTTACCCAGGAGAGAGTCCAGTAGAACTGCAAGGCTCTCTGGGATTAAAGCTTGCCTGAAATCAGGGCTTGCGCAAGGAGGGCTAACAGAGAATCTTAAAGAGCCAATGTCCGCGCATGGAGAAGGATCTGATACTCATATCTAGTGCTGGAGGTTGGGGAGAGGGAGCAAAGTTCAGGAATTTTATACCATTTTTGGGTAGAACTATAGGAAATGCGTCACCGAAAGTCAATATTAGAGCATCTATCATCAAGACTGATTTTAGCCAGTCCTTTAGACACATGTAAAGCATTTACAGTGTCTCAGACACCATGATAAGACCCAAGAACAGAATTTAAATTATATACAGTTCCTTTGTGACATGAGAATTAAATCAACCACTACCGTGGAGTGTGATGAGTGCTATCGGTGACAGGGTCTATAATAGGATCTGCAGAAGCCACATGCAGGGCATCGAAGTCGGGGCCCTGGAGGGACTACATCAACCAAGATCTCCTGGAGCTCTCTGGTGCCTGTGCAGGACATATGTGACCACCTGCCAGGCAGAGCCCAGACAGACTGAATGACACTTATGAGGGAAGTGAGTAGGAATCAGTGCTAAAATAGGGCTTGGAGTTCCAAAACAGTTTAAATTTCTGAATGAATGAATGGTTTTAAACAGGTAAGTGATCCTCTCAGCTTTTTATTTTAGAAAGAGTGGCTTGGCCAATTGACTGGAGGAGACAACGGATTTGAGCCTTGAGACCTATAAGACCACAGTTGATTCCAAGAGAGACGCCAAGAGAGCCTGAAGTGTGAATGCAGATAGCATATGGATGAGAAAACTACTAAGGCAGCAAGGACCAGAAAAACTGACCAATCCCAAAGGATTCTGATTAGCATCCAATCACTTGTAGGTTTGGGGCTTGGACACCAAGTGGAATGTGAAGATACAAGTAATAAGCAAATGTTACTTTCTGTCCAAAAAAAAGTCATGTGAAGCCTTCAAGAAGAGCACCCTAACTCCTTTCCTATTTATCTGGGAAAGTTTCAGAAGTATGAGTAACTTCAGAGGCTGTGATATCTTATCTTATCTCCCAACTGTGATTTATTCACTGCCCATAAGGGCAGAAGTAAGAACTCTTGGTCTTGGATATTGGGCCTTGGTATTTATGAATATTTATAGACTTATTTCCTTTGAACTAGTCTATAATAACTTTATAGCCTAGGGCTAGTAATGGAGAGCACAACATACCCACTAAAGAAGCCACACACTAGGGATCTTTCCCCAATTCAGGCTTGTTTTGCCAGGAAGGGTTGTAACTTCAGCCTGTACATAGGAGACAAGTTATGTATCTCACATTGTGTGGTTTACTCATCCACAGCAGCAGCTCAGCTGACAGGTAGAATGACACAATGTGGCCCATTGTTTTTAATGGACTAGCACTGACATTATCTCAGGTGTGTATGCACACACAGGCTTTGTACACAGCATCATTTCCTGTTGTAACCTGTGTTCTTCCATAGAGTAGACTCACAGAGTTTTATTTCAGAAGTCAGTGTGTTTTCTCTGTGGGAGTCCCAGGGCAGCTCTGGACCCTAGTGGAGTATCCCACAACAGACGCCATATGATGTCCTCACTCTAGGCCACAAAAAAGCTTGCATTAGGCCTAATAAAACCCAGTGGGTCACCTCATGTCACTGCCATCCCAAGGCACAGTGTAAAGAGTTGAGGGCTTTTTCTGAAGGGAGTGGCTCTCAGACAGCCTGGTCCCAGGCAGGTGACACCTTTATGGGAAATGGCTTTCTAAACCTGGCACTGGGTGTAAGAAAGCTGATGAGGTGAGTGATGAGGCCAGCCTCTCCATGCCATGATTTA